>JZLH01S0397639.1:101474-111992 GCA_001188425.1 Eucidaris tribuloides | reverse complement strand
TTTTGAATCAAGGCATTGGCAATACATGATTCAGTTCTGAAATGAGTGTTCAATAATCGATACTTTTTTTATATATTGCAATTTCTTTGACGTGACTCGCGTGACAGGACAGAAAAGAGGAATTCTGACAGTACTTCATTCAAACTGATTTTCCTGTTAAACTACAAGTGTGATTGATGTTAGTTTTGCTGAACTAGAAACTGAATACCCTAGCTCAATTCATGCGTAAGTTACATTGTGCCGAATTTCCATTGTTATGAGAAATGGCCCGAAGAAAATGTGACTCCCGTGACACAAATGCGTGACTCGCGTGACACAGTCACTTGTTACAGCTGTCCTTAGCATTTAAAGACTTAAATTATAATGTTATATGAATAACTATGATGTAATTGTGAATACCTTTTGAAAGAGTGTGAAAATTCCAGTTTTTCAGGACTATTAAAAAAATTACCTATTCTGTAACTCGCGTGAGACATGGTTCAAGGTTCTACCACCATTTGACTGCCAAAATACCAAAACTATGAAATTTTTTTCAAACTAATAATTTGTTTTCTAGACTGAAATTTTGTGCTGAATTCTGAAGTCAGAAATGCATAATATGCTTTCGTTTTTTAGATTCGTCAACATTTTTTTTGGTGTGTATTTTGCAGTGTAGCTACTGGACACATGTAGTCTCAGTTCTAGACAATGCAACTTTTTTGACCTCCATTGTACACTCACTCTCTGACTGTTTTACCTCCAAAGATACTTACTGTGCCTTAAATCCAGATTTTTGTATTATTCAAAGCAGTTGACCAAAGATAGCAGTTTCCTTATCAATTTCAAGATGGATTAATCTAACTGTCTGGAAGCCAGACTAGGGCATATTTTGCCTTTAGAACAGTGTCATAAGAAATGCAAATTTTGTGTATACTATTCTGTTTGACAAAGGTTGTTTTTAGCAGCCTGACAGCTTGCTGGAGGCTTGCCAGACATAGCAACAACTAATGTATGCATATTGCATTTTTGGTATAGAAAATGTATTCATAAAAACAGGTGGGTAGTTTTAGAAGAGAAAATATCCATAAATTTCAATACATTATGAAAATAGTAGAATGTACAGGGTGTGTATTTATGTTTGGGTTCAAAATCAGTAAAATCTAAATTGTCAAATTATTTTGAAAAAAGTATGAAGGCAACGATATCAGAAATCTAATCGCTTAAGGGGAAATATAAGGGGCACAATTGATTAAATTTTCAGGCCTGTAGCTTGACTGGTTTTCCCAGAATATTTCTTTGACAAATGTACTTATTTTTTTTTTTCACACTTCTCAAAATTAAGGGGTAGGGGTAACATTTTTCCATTTTTCTCCAATTTATTTATTTACATGTAAAATTTAATTATAATGAACTTGTAGCTAATTAAATTCTGCATAAAATAAGGGGAAATTCAGCCCCCTAAATATATTTAACACACATTTGGCAGTGAAATGGTGGTCAGATCTTAAACCTTGTCATGACATATTTTATGAGTGTTTTCATAATGAAATAGGCATTCTGGGAAAATATGACAAGCATTTGAAAAAATTATCAATGTTTTATCAAACTGACTGGAAAAGCTTACCTAATGAAATCAGATAAAGCAATCAGCTTCACTTACTTTCTCAATTTTTGATCTATACTCTAGTTTGTGACTTGTCCGACATACAGTATGCATGACTCGCTTGACACTCTTGAGATTGTTTTTTCTTCAAGGTATGCAGGGCAAATGAAAATGTTTAAACTTCTCTTGATACACTACCACCACTTCTTCACTTACATGTCAAACACCAGCTGAAACTCTTTCTAGTTTTTTAGTAATCTTAAAAAAATCCCCTTATTTTGTGACTCGCGTGACATATTTCGCGGGTGTTTTCATGATGAAATACTGGGAAACTACGAAAAGCATTTCGAAAAATTCTTAATGTTTTACCAAACTTACTGGAATAGCTACCTAATGAATGCAGAAAAAGCAACATGTTATGAATCAGCTTCATTTATTTTCTCTGTTATATGATTTATACCCAAAACCCTTCTTTTTTACCACAAAGTTCATGTATGTTCAGGAGGCTGTAACTTTAATTCAAATGCTTTATTTTAAAAAATCTTTGAGATTTAGATGGTTTCAATATTCCTCTTTTGAATCATAAGTGACAAAAAATCACTTGCTTCACTTTAATTTTTGAGTTTGACGTTGACCCTTACGTGGAATGGCTGATATAGGTCTATTTTAAAAACATAATTATGGCAACAAATTTCGTTTGTTACCATTTATCAAAATTATGCGTGGGCTGTAAAGAGTTTTTAAGATTCTGATTCTTTTACAAATAAGTTTCTTCGATGATGAAATAGCACACAAAGTTAAAGACAGATTGTAATTAAGACTTTGCTACAATTTTACCTAACATTAAAGATTGAAAATTCAAATTCAATACTCAGATTGTTTGCATATTTGTTTTAATACCAAGTGTATTTCAGATATGTTCAAAACTACTTTCAAATTGTGTCACTGTATGTTGGAGTGGATGATAACTCCATGATCTCCATGACATATGTTTTGATTGATTGTTTCTTTGTGTTTTCCCCATTGAAGATTGTCTAACCAAAGCATCACTACATGCAAGATACTTGCGACATCAAGAGGTAGAAGCCTTGAATATAAAAAGTCAGGTGAGTCACAGATCATACCAACCCGGAAATAGGCGTGGGGCTGTATTCTAAAAAACTGTTGACGTTTCTATTGTAACTTTTATACAACATTACAATCACGCTCAGATTTAAGGGCAGTGACATGATTGGGAGAAGAAAAAAATATCTCTCGAACAAAACTGGTTGAAAGATATATCAGGGGATAAACCAGCTGGAGTGTATCTCCTGGCTACCTTGAATTTGTTTACTTAAGCCAAATCAGACTTGAACATACAAGCATTCAGTTTCTCTCCAGCCCCGATAGAAATATATCCCATAGAAAGCTACACAACAGATTTGTCTGTCACAAGGCATACTGATGGAAGTTAATTTAGAACGAGTCAACTTTTGACTACCAAATTTTCACAGTAGAATCCTTGCACAGTTTACTTGCTTCTAGATAGGTTCACCCCTAGTTGAGGACTATCCCCAATCATGTCATTTACCTTTAATTTTAACCGAATGGAGTGAATTCTGAAATATCATCTTGCAATAAATTTAGGCATGCACAAATGGCATAACCATGCCCTGCACGCCCACCATAATATGCTCCACTGAAGGAGACGATTATTTTACTGTCTCAGTCATTACAGCCCAATTACATTGAATGTTAATGTAGAAGTTTGCTAAGATACAATGCATTTATAATGGTGTAGTATCACTGCACCCCTTCCCTCCCCCCCCCCCCCCCAAATCTTTCACTTATAAGATTTATGCAATTTGGGAAAAAAAATATGCCTTTGCCGGTAAGGAAGCCAGAGGCATTATGATTTGGGGTTGTCTGTTCGTCCGTCTGTGTGTCCACACTTTCTTGTGAACAAGATTACTGAAGTACTGTTGGAGGGGTTGTAATGAAACCTAGACCAAGGATAAAATAGATGGTAGGGCATTGACCAAATAACACTCTAGAAAAAAGTTCTGTAGTCTCCAGATTGGTATTGAACAATAGCAAATTGATTAAGATGAAGTTGCTGATGAAAAAACACATTTGTTATCCAATTTTTATTAGCGCGTTGATGAGATAATCGACTGATTAATGAGGCAAGTTCCTCAGTCCCACTCGTAGAAGAAGGAATCTCCATCAATAGCGATTTCACAGACACGAACATTACTTGCTGCATCAGTCTTTACAGCTATGTTATATTTATGAAGGCCTGTGGCTCTACATTGATTCACAATGGAAAGTACTGGTGAAGGTGTTCTTTTGAATGAATTTAACATAAGCCATTTATGCAGTCCTCCATTATTTATAGAATGGTTGCTCTCAAATGCCTCACCAAAGTTCCTATTCAGTTTTCAAATATCTGCGGTTTCACAGAAGCATTGTGACTGCATACGTGTAGGTTGTCAAGCACTCCCTAGTTTACAAACGAGGATATGATGGAGTGACATTCCAGCCACATAATTTATTTTTGCACACGGTAAAGTCCCCAGTAGTCTGTTTACTGCTGAAATGTACTTGGTCACGACATAATAAATAACCATCATAATTAGTTAATTTTCACAAAAACGAGCAAATGGATTTAGGATAACATTTAAATAATCATCACTAGGAATTTCTAAAATACCACTGATGGGACTACAGAAAATCACGCGATTTGGCCGTGCCCTACTGAATAACAGTGGGATGAGAATGAAATCATTAGATTTTCAGCCAAATCTGTCAATGGTCAATAAACTTTGTCCCAAAATGCTGTTTTCGAACTATAAATTACATTAGGAATGCTCATTATTGACATGATTTGGCAAATAGATATTAAAACGGAAGGCAAATATTTTGTCAAGTCCATAGGGTTAACAATCAAGGTCAAGTGTCAAAGGTCTATGAACTTTATATCCAAATGCAATTTTGTACCTGTAATATCATTTAGAAATATCTAATACATGTATTATGAATTTTGATCATGTATACTGTCAGCCAGTTTAGCCTGCTAGTATGCATACCCATCAACTACGCATAGTTGAATTGCTCTAATTAAGTGTATTTTGCTTTCTTTCTTCATATTTCCTGTTGGGCAAAGCAGACAATTGTAACAAATCTTACTATTTATTTTAGTTGATGTCTGGAGGTAGCTCACATGTCAAAAGTTTTGATCAGCCAGATGTACACATTCAGAACATTTTGTAGTGATGAAGGAGGGAGTTCACTTGTCATTTCTTCAGATATCAGTGACCAGTGTTATTATCTTGCTGGGAAAGCAATGAATAAATAATGTGATTACCTCTTAATGTGCTGAAGTCGCATATCTACACCAAATAATACACTTAAAGTCCATAGAGGTGGAAATCCTCCGGCATGTTAAGAGTTAATCACACTGAAACCCACAATAAAGTCACAAATTCTAATACTGACGAAAGTAGAAAAAAAATTATCCAAACATTTGGGGAACCTTCAAATGTAAAAACATTGTGTTGTATAAACAATTTTGTTTAAATTATGTATATTTTTATCTATAAACATCTGTTTTTCATTTTGTGTGATTTTATATTCTTGTTTTGCTTGTTTACATTTCCCAGAAACTGTTCATTCATTTTCTAATTTGTCTTCTTCCTTTATATCTTTCGTCTTCCCCTCTTCCTTCTCCTTCTCTGTCTCTTTCTTCTTTTTTCTACAGAACTGCCAAATCAACCCATTTACCTGCGACCAATGCCGATGGAATGATTAGCAGCCAGGAACATACAGACTTGAAGAGAATTATGCAATGCATATATGTTACATCTACGTGAACAGAAATATGTTTTTGTAATTGAAAAGTTTGGTTAGAGTTACTAGTATTTAATAAACTCTAGTATTTAATTAGCTCCACTCATTTACATATACAACAGGCTCGTTAATTTGGAATAACTTTTATCTTGCCATTTAGTTGACCACATGCCGTATCTTTGCTTTATTTGGTGCTCATTGAGACGTTGTCAACTAACAGTATTAGCCTTGATCATCTTAAGTTCTATTCTATATTATTTATTTTCTGTTTCCTCATTGGCATTTTTATGGAAATTTATGGAAATCATACACTTCAACTAGGTTCTTTTGCCAGTCTTGGCACATACCATTTGGACATTTATAACATACATATTTACTTATTAAGATTTTAATCAAAATTGAATGATTTCGATTGATATTATATAACTCTTATGTGCAGACTGATTTAAACCTCTATGGCCTTTATGTGTACAGCCTGTCCCCAAAAATAAGTTAATAATAATTCCCTCTGATAGACTGCTAAATTAAATCCAAAATCAAATACCATTCTATATTTAGTGTTAGGATTTAGAAAGCCTGTTTTATTTTCTAACTTTTGTGAAAATTTAATTGGTCTTGCTTCATTGGTTTTGAATACACAGTCTCTTATGTATGTAAAATCAATGCATCAACCTGAATGTACTGTAAATCAGGTGGAAGGACTTGCAGGAGAACAATAAAAGTTTACCAAGCTGGACATGGAAGGGCAAACCATAAGTGGAACACACTCTGTGAAAGCAAACACGACCAGTGGAACAGAACTTTGAATAGTTTTCATGTAAAAAAAGTTAAAGAAAATAACAACACAGTTGTTGAGATAATTTGAGTAAAGCATGGAATAAGGTATGGTATGTGTGTGGTGTGCATTTCTTTTTATCAAACTTGGAATTTGCTGGAAAGCACTGCTGTTACATAAGAGCCTATGTATTCAAAATTAATGAAGCGAGACCATTGAAATTTTCACAGGAACTACAAAATTAAGTGGGCTTTGTAAATATGTAAACTTACTTGAGTATAAAACTTAATTTTGGTAATTATTCTGTGGTCTTTCAGAGGGACATTTTTTCTGGGACCCGCTGTATTATTTGGTGCAGATCTGTGACTTTGGCACGTTAAGAGTTAACTCTTAATGTGTCTCTGGCTCAGTTCTGTGCCACAAATTGCACTCCGTAAATAAGTGCCAATAATGTACAAATTAGGACAGTAATGTAGTCTGTTCTTGCATTTTTTAAGAACAGAGGGACACCCTCATTAAATCACTCATAAAACTGGTAGGTTTACATGGGATATTTTCCGACAAATTTGATATTTTATCACTGATTTTTGTTTGAAATGGAAAAATATGCACTTTTTTAAAATTTATTGTGGATATCTATTGCATTGAAATATAGTACTTCACAAAATTCATTCTAACTTCATTAACCCGCTGAAGACGGTTTGATTTTGCTTTAACATGCATTTTCCATAGACCTTGAGACAAGATATCTTGTGTCTAGTCTGCAACAGGATATTCTTAACCCGTTGAACTTGAAGACTAAGTACAAGTTAACTCGTGTTAGGGTCTATGAAAAATGCATGTTATAGTGAAATCAAATCGTCTCCAATGGGTTAAAAATATTTAAATGAAAATTACTTTGTTAGAAAGGGTTTACTTTTTTGGGGGGGGGGGATACACAACAATTTCCTCCTGCATGCATGTGTAAGAAGTTGCAGCTGCTAAAAGTTGACGGTGCACTCCAAAAGTTGTTCGATGTGGCATTGTTGGAACAGGCTTGACACGTTAAGAGTTAAACTTAGCTCAAGTTAAAGTAAGATTGACCACAGTCAAATGGACTGATAAGATTTGGAGATCAAAACACCATTGGAGGGTTTCTTTGTAATTACCAATCAATTCTGTAATAACGATGTTAATTTGGATGCTTTTATTTTGCCAGAAGGTTGGACAAATACCATATCTTGCGTTAGCCATGCTTAGCCAGATGTTTCCTAGTGACAGTATTATTTGCATGTTTCAGTTTTAAATCTTTGTATTTTCTGTTTTCTGATTGTACTTGTATAGGGCATGATTCAAATCAACTTGCATTCCAACCAAGTTTTATTGTGCAAGTCTCAAAATCTGTTAATTTATTACCTTCATCTCACCACTTGAGTGGACATATGCTTCATCTTGCTTTATGCTGTACTTGGCCAGACATGAACAACTGACGTTATCATCATCATCATCATTATTGTCGTTTTTTTTTCTGTTTTTGTTATTTTTTTACCAGGGTAAATCTTGGTAATTTTTCACTTGTCTTTTTTTTTTTGGACTCAAAATATGGCTAAATCAAACACCATGCATTTCCAAGAAAGTTTCTTGCCCAAGTTGTGAAATATGTCATCCTGTCATTTAGCAGATACCATATTTAAGTTATTTCCGATGTTATTCATGGACTTTCAAGATGATCGATCAAATAGATATGACTGGAGAAAGATCAAAATGTCATGTTTGTTCTTTGTTCATAGTATTTTAGAACTAAAGCACCACTTAAGTTTGTAAAACAGAATTAATTTAATCACCTTTTATCTTGCCCTTGCAGTGTATATACAAAGCTGTACCTAGCCAGACATGAACAACTAACATAATTTTCATTATTTGTGTTCAGCAGTTTATTATTATCTTTGTATTGTTAATTTTCTGTTATCTTATTGGAATCTTATAGGGTGTGCATCAAATGCCATGTATTTCAATCAAGTTTATTGCACAGTCTTAACTCTATACATGCCAAAGTCGCAAATACACACCACACAGTACACACAATGCCCATAGAGCTGGAATTAGTCTGGCATGTTAAGAGTTAAAATTGCCATTCAGACATGAAGCAGAAACTATATTTTCTTTTTTCACAATGAATGTTTTTCATGACCTTCCAGTGAAACTTGTCTTAACCTGTTGGAGACTAAGTACGAGTTAACTCGTATTAGGGTCTGTGGAAACTGTGTGTTATTGTGAAATCAAATCCTCTCCAAAGGGTTAAGTACATATTATTGTAAAGAGAGGAAATTATTAAATTTGGTGTTCAAATATCAGTGGTAGTAAGTCACTGTAACTAACTGTGTTATAACAGGAAATATCCAAGAAAAGTAACAATAGATTTCCATCAAAGTGAATGCAATGATCAGTTTGGGCAACTCTTAATTTTTGTTAAGGTACTTGAGAACGAATGATTTTATTTCTTGGCATCAGTGTGAATAAAATACAGTTAAAGAGCAATATATCAGAGATCATGATGCAAGAATTTTTGGTAAATGCAATTTCTGACAAATAGAAGAAAGGTTATTTTAACCAAACTTGGTGACAAGACTGACTGTTTCATATTGTGGAGATAAGTAGGTCAAGGTCATGGGTCACTGACTGACATTTGTTATCTGATAATCCCTGCTGCTTGAAGTCAAATGACTACAGTTTTATGAGATATGAGGGGTAAGAAAATACTACTTCCTCTACGACATTGATTAGGGAAGCTAATAATGCCTGAAGAACTAAATGAGTTGAAACACATACCAATGTATACACTGGCTACAGTGTATATCCAGACTGGAATGATTGTCTTCTTCGTTTTAACATGAGGCCAAACAACCAATAATTTATCAGAAACTGAGCTAATAGAAAACTACACTGCAAATTGGGATGTCACAACAGCTTGTGATAATTGGACGAAGAGGACTTTAAAATTTTCACAGCACAAAAACTTGAACAGTATACTAGATTTTGGTATATTGTGTCTGTAATTAAGGACTTCTTCCAATCTTGCCGTTTCTCTTTAATAAGTTAGCTATTCTGGTCATTTTTAAGAGAGGATAAAGGTGCATCCATCATCTGCACAGTGGTCAAATTGAGCTTGTTTTTTTTTTCATCTAATTCAACAAAACTGGATGAAATGAGGCATATTTGATGCATCCTATTATGATAAACCGTTAGTTGTTCATGGTCTGGCAAGTACATCAATAAGCAAGATGAAGACATGTCACTCAAGTGGTGAGATGAGGTATATTACGATTTTGAGCTTGCACACGTATAAAACTCTGATTGGAATGCAAGTTGATTTGATATGTCCCTATACAAGTACAATCAGAAACAGAAAATACAAAGATTTAAAACTATCGAAACATGCAAACAATACTGTCAGGCTAGGAAACATCTGGCTAGCATGCTAACGCAAGATAATTGGTATTTGTCCAACCTTGCTGGCAAAAAAAGTGCCAAATTAACATCGTTATTACAAGAATTGATTGTAAATATACAAAGAGCCCTCCAATGGTGTTTTGATTCTCCAAATCTATATCAGTCTTTGATAGTGGTCAATAGCTTACTTAACTTGGTCTAAGTTTAACTCTAACAGTGATCAAGCTGTTTCCAACAATGCACATCGACACAACTTTTGGAGTGCACACGTCAACTTTTAGAGCTGCATTCTTACACATGCATGCAGGAGGAAATTGTTGTGTATCCCCACCCCCCGCCAAAAAGTAAACCTTTTCTAACAAAGTAATTTTTCATTTAAATATTTTTAACAACCATTGGAAGACGATTTGATTCACTATACAATGCATTTTTCATAGACGCCATAACACGAGTTACTTGTAGCTTAGTTTCAAGTTCAACGGTTGATATCCTGATTGCATGACTAGAACAAGATATCTTGTCTCAAGGTCTATGAAATGATGTTCAAGCGTAAATCAAACGTCTTCAGCGGGATTATGAGTTAAATGAATTTTGTGAAGTACTATCATCAATGCAATAGTATTCCACACAATAAATTTTTAAAAAAGTTGCATATTTTTTTTCGCATTTCAAAACACAAATCAGTGATAAAATATCCAAATTTTGTCAGGAAAACTTTCCCATGTAATACCTACCAGTTTTATGAGTGATTTAATGAGTGTCCTCTGTTCTTAAAAATGCAAAGAACAAGACTGACGATTACTGTCCTAATTTGTACATTGATTGCAACTTATTTCGGAGTGGAATTGTGGCACAGAACTGAGCCAGAGCACCATAAGAGTTAACTCTTAACGTGCCAGAAGTT
>JZLH01S0397639.1:76806-91098 GCA_001188425.1 Eucidaris tribuloides | reverse complement strand
TACAGAAATTTATGGACAAATTTCCCTTCAATTTGTCTTTAATTTGTCTTTAATAACCTCAAACGACAATGAAGAAGAAGAAGAAGAAGAAGAAGAAGAAGAAGAAGAAGAAGAAGAAGAAGAATGACACATCAAAATCGCCAATCAAATGCGGTGTGTTGAACATACATGCATCCATGAAGAAATAATGTGATTACAGTTATGTATATACAAAAACAGAGCTACACATTATTCCATGCTGTAAGTGTCTCCGATAAAGTATAAAAATGATACCCTATAAACAAAAGTACTTGAGAGCGATTTCTTAAGTGTTTTAAAAACAGAATGAAAATCTATGCGAATAGGCCTACCAGGTTTCGCTATGCCAGCTTTCCCCACACAGCTGACTGTAGTGTTAAAATTTTTGGTGTTATCCATACTGAACATGATTAGGGTAAATTGGGGTAAGTGGAACACTGACAATATATTGGCCTCAATCAAAAACAAAATCTGGCAATATACTACCGGGTGTCCCACTTACCCCAATGCCGGACTTTTGCTTTCGTTTCATACCAAAACTGGGTTACCTGCATGGATTGATCAGATAATGTCAAAGTTTGATACCAACCACAAAAAGGAGGCCAAAGTTTATTGAATAATACTAATTTAAGAGCCAAAAATGCTAAATTTATGCTGAATTTATTTATTAGAGTAACTGAAAATTTAAGTGAAAAGATTGAAAATGTGTTTGTTATCTACGATAAAATGAATGAAAAAATGGAAGTAAATAGCGAAAATTCAAAGGAAATTATGCAAATTAACATGAACATGAGCTAATTTATTACTCAGGTGTTCCACTTACCCCAACTGGATTTCCTTAGGGGTAAGTGGGACACGCTTGATTGAATTTGATTTTTAAACACATTTGTAAATTTTTTAAGGTTTAAATATCTAATTACATGCTTTGTAAAATTTTTCCGAGGTTTTAATATAAAATTACATGGTTCAAACAACTATTTAATGGCAAATAATTGATTTTGTACATAAAAACCCACTTTTGGCCCTAAGTTGATGTAAAAAAATAAAGAAAAATTGTGAAGTTTGCATTGCACTATAAAAAAAACACAAAATGTCAATTCTGTATTATTATTTTTTATTACTTGGAGAACATTATGTTAAACGCAATATTCTGGTGCTCTATTAAATGTGAATAACTATGAAAAATAGCTTCCTTGCAAGCAAATACACCCTGACTTACCCCACGGTTGGGTACAAATTGGGGTAAGTGGAACACTTTCAATTAACAAAATTTTTAATTTGGTAACGTTATGGTATTTGATCACAACATAGTGTAAAAGGTTCATCACGAAACATAGTTTAAATTAAACATTACATTTCTTTAAATTATATTTGTAATATCTTTGCTTTGAGCTCATTTCAGCTTAAGTGTTCCACTTACCCCATTTTACCCTATATACTGCCAGTGGCAGCATGAGTGTAAGTTTTGTATTGTGAGGTCTTAAATCCATTCAAGCATTATCACATTCTAAATCCGCGAGTATGCTTTTTTTGCCAAAAGATTCACTAGAGTATATATCAAAAGATTTACTTGGCAAAATAATATCAAAACATACGCCATTCTACGTGTTTTGGGCACCTTTTTGCCAATTAATATGTTAAACACTTATTAAAAGCCACAGGCTAACAATGACCATAATACGCACAAACACAAATATTAGACCCACTGGCGTACCTGCGTAAGTCGTCAGGGGAGACATTTTTATTTATTTATTTATTTTTTTTTTTGCAGCGGTCCGCTGCTAGACTCCTAAAGTCCCGCAAGTCCAGAAATAGGTGATGAGTGGGGGTAGTGACGAAACTTTCTTCACTCCAAATCGGAGGTCCAAGCGGGGTTCCTTTTGCTAGTAGTTCTCCCTCCCAGATCTGCTGACAAGCAACAACAACAACAAAAATGGTCCCTTTTTCGTCGTCAGTGTGTGTGTGTGGGGGGTCACTCTCGCCCCCCCCCCTTAGGTACGCTAGTGATTAGACCTCTAGAAAATGCATTGTAGGGTGTTGTGACGGATAATTTGGATATCATTTTCAAGAAAAAAAAATGTCACTCTTATAAGAGTAGGCTATGTTCATTATGACAAGACGTGCATCGAAAAGCGTGTGCGCGTTTGTGGATCGAGGAATGTTTTCTACATGCAGGTCATTCCCTTTGGCAAAATTGGGAGATGTATGCCCCATGCATCCCCGGGGGGAGGGGCACTGTCACTGCAAGGTGTACACCATGCGCGTGCGGAAAAAAACGAGTAAAAAGGGTTGTTTTTCACGGTCGGGCGATGTACGCGTGTACATCGAAAAGGGTATCAAAAAATCGGCAAAATCAGGAAAAAAAGGGTATCTTTTCAGACTTGAATACTTGTTCAGGGTATCTTTTCAGACTTGAATACTTGTTTAGGGTATTCTGAGATTGACAAACAATTACTCGTTTAGGGTCCATTTTGAAAGTCCATATATGAGGGCATGGTGTACATCTATAATGACAGTGCCCCCCCCCCTCCATATACGACAATTTTGTTCTCTTTTAAGTTTTGTATAATTGGTTTTCATAATTGTCAACATTACAAACACGATAATATAAGTCAAAGTGACAATCACAGAAAAAAACCTATAAACAATATTAGCATTGGTGGCTTAGGCTCCCTATACATAAAAACAAATTAATCTTACCCTTAAAACATATTCTCAAGAGGGGACCATTTTTTGTGATGAACATAAACTTTTGTTTTTGCTAACATTGATTATGTATATCTATAACAAAATCTATTCAAAATGTGATACACAAAACACAGCCCAGCCTCATAAGGCCGTGCGATACAGAATGAACTAGTTATGCACACACTATAGGAAAAATAGGTTCAACTTTATAGCAATGTCATACTTGGAGCACCTTTACAGGTACAACATTGCACCCTGCACCTTAAAGGTGCAACTTTGGTCTCAAAGGTGCAAAGTTGCACTAAAGGTGCTAGTGTGACATTGGTCTGCACCTTTAAAAGTGCAAAGTTGAACCTATTTTTCCTGTGCAGAAAATCCAGACACACGGATTAAGGTGGCCGCGGTTGGGTAAAAAATAAAACTTTATCATTTTTTTTTCCAAATCAACCGTGAAGTGTAAGCTTTCAGAATACACCCTCGCCTAAACGAGTGGAATTGTTCACTGTCAAAAAAGAGTGAATTTAGAATGATTTTCGAGTTAATTTCGAGTGAACTTGAGTGATCCTCAAGGTCACTCCAAACTACACACACGTAGGCTTATTCACTCGAAATTCACTATATTCACTCATGAAAGAATGAACAATTTCATTCATTTTTTTTTAAAGAGTATAGCCTTTTAGTTGACGTTGACCCTAAAATACACTGAAAAAAAGGCTTCTTCCAAAATCAGAATTGCATATTATAAAAAGCGAATTTGATGAAGTCATTTTGTGTTGAAATCCCGGGGTTGAAATATTGGGTTCACAAATCCAATTTTACCAACATTAGGCCTAAGGTTTTTTTAGACAAAAAATGCAAAAACTCCAAAACGTTTCATTCAAATTTCATACAGAATGTTTGTCTTGTTGCAAGGAACAGAGTAATAATAAGTTTTAGGGCTACCTGTAGTAGAGTAATTTCATTTTATATGCGAGTAGGTTTTTAACATCAAAAAGGAAGATTTGGAAAAGTGAGGGATCATTAATGTAGCTTTATGTTCATAAGCCTACTCACTAACCTGATGAGTTGTGTTTGTTTAACATTGACATGAATCTTCAATTTTGATCATCTTATCTTTATCACACTTTTGTCTTGACTTGTAGGCTATACCCCTAACATATTGTTATTTTCAGATTCCTTAAAGTCTAAGCTTTCCAATAGTCAGGGGGTATGCCTAGCTTGTGGTTCTTGTGATTATTTCGATCAATGGGTGCGCGACATGCTCAGATTTACCCAAGAGAGTTGACAGCAAATTGTTAATGTTCCTTAGTTTTGGCCCGAGTTGCTAGCAACAGTGAGTACAGCTATATTAATAATTCAATTCAATTCAATTCAATTCAATTCAATTCAAAACAACATTTATTTCCTTCCTGTATATCAATACATTACAAATGAATATAACGACAAAAAGTACATGTATGTATAACGGAAGGAGGCGCGATTCCCTAAAAGCACAAGGCCTGCGTCGGGACACGCCTTTACAAACATTACAATACAATAATACAGCATACACATTTAAACAAAGTTCTCTAGATGAAATATGTAAAAAAAATAAAATAAAAATAAAAATATCACATTACAGATACAACAATACTACACAACAGAACAACTATTAATACGAAGAATGTATACTCGATACACAGAAAAATAATAGTAAAAAAAACCTTCTAAAAACACTATGAATGATTTATAACTTTATATATTAAACCATTATGTCGATGAAAGTCTATGTATATTTAGCAAACACTAATTTTTTTTAGAATTCGTTTAAAATCATTAATTGACAAACAATTCTTAATGCTGTTATTCAATTCATTCCAGAGTTTTGGGCCCATGAAACGATTTTTTTGTTGGAAAGAGACAGTTCTGTGAGTAGGAATACGGACGTTTTTCCATTGATCTAGTCGGGTAATTATGAATTTCACAATTTAATTCGAACAATTATGACAAAACTGATCTGGGAGAAGGTTATGCATACATTCATACAAGGAGATACATTGTTGAAATGTGACAACATCTTTGAATTTTAACAACTTTAAATCATGGAATAAAGGATCAGTGTGGCTTCGGAATGGTGCATCAGACACAATGCGTATAATCCTTTTCTGCAATATAGCTTTTCAATATTAGAAGAATATGTGCTTCCCCACACGAGAGAGCAATATGTCAAATAAGGGAGTATAAGGGAACAGTATAAACTTCGAAGTACATTCTTTGGAAACAACAAGTGCAGTCGATTGATAATGCCTATATTTTTTGCAATTTTGTTTTCGACTTCATGGGTATGCGGTTTCCATGATAATAAACTATCAATACACCTAAGAATGTGGTTTTATCAACTCGAGGAATCACTGCCTGATTTAATTTTATCCCATATTCATTTATGTCAATTATATTCTTTCTTTTACTGAATATTATATAGTTACATTTCTTGGTATTTACAGAAAGTCGGTTGGCTTGAAACCATTCACATATAGTCTAGGCGATTGGTGCAAATATGGCTCAAATTGTTCATTAATATAAAAGCGTGAATTTGGCACAACTATATTTGGCCTATACTGATTATTTTCAAAGGTGGAGCCAACGGATACGCCATGTTCCTAGCAACGGTTGCCAAGAAACTTATTGACCATGGCAACGAGCCATTTAAGCATATTTTATCCATTTCGAAAGGATAATGCTATATGTTTTAGCATCAAAACTTATCTAAAAACATGATTCGAAGCCACCACTGTAAGTGTCAACAGAAAAAGTATGTGTTTGTTGCTAGGCAACGATATACATAAAAGTATATCCTTGATTGTTATTTGCAACATGTTCAACCTAGCAATTGCAGCAGCAGATGTATTCGGTATATTATAATTGACAGATATGTCATCGATCGGTGTTAATAATTATTGACATAGTAATGTAATTCATTAATTGCTTAGTGATCTATTTACCATAGCAGCAAGCTTGGGTACATAATTGAGAACAATCCGGCATATGGGATCATTAAATTCAAACAATTTTCTTATGAAAAGAATGCATATCTTCTGAAAGAGTGAATGCTATGTGTTTTATATACCATACATCAATTAAGCAATTGTTGGCAATGAAAACAACCATAAATATTCTCCCCATAAACAGTCTTAACTAGTCATTAGTTTCAGGCATTGTAACAATCTCATGTGCATGTGCAATAAACAGTGGCATTTGAAGTGCCTCATACACATTTGTTTTCTCTACACCTGCTCCTACATGGCACTCCAGCAGCTCTGGCAGGGTATATTGTCCACAGGCGGCTCCACTGTTTTGGCAAGTCTATCTCCACACAGAAGAGGAGGGCAACTGGCGGCCATGACGTAGTAGACGGTCCCCAATAGTGCCACCTTGCAATGCTACCCTCCTGATAATGTGCTATAAAGCAGCCTTGTGGGAGGAAAAGCCAACATCTGACATACTTTTTGTATGAATACAAGCTTCTAACAGAGGAGGATGGTGAAGTATTCTAGAAAAGCTCAGTCTCTTCAAATACTTGTTTTGGTGCAAGTGCAGCTCATAGAAGGCCTCCAGGAGTTCGTCTGTGTGCTAGCTCCCACACTTCCCATGCTGTCTTCTTTCTAACTGGGCAAATAGGACATGGTGTCCCAGAGCGTGACAACATGGAATACGATGAATTTTTGTGACCAAGTGAGACACTATCTTATGAGCTGCGGATGTAGTGAAAGTTCTTCGCACTTCTGAAAGCAGGCTAGAAGTGCAGACCTTTCTAGCTGCTGTTTAGGTCACTGCTGCACAACTTTATCCAATCTATGTCTGATCAAAGATCTTGTGAAATCCCTGTCTAACGGCATAGCACATGACCATGATCTTGGAATCTCCTCTTCATGATTGCAGGGACTAATGCTGGGTGTGTCTTGTGCAGGTAAACATAGTACACTGCACCATCTATTAACAACAGGAGGTTTTCTACTGATGCACTAACACTAATGCATCATTAGAAGTTTGAGCAAATCCATCTTGTTGCCATTCAAGTGAAAGGAAATTGTTTGCATCTATTTGGCACGGGCTGGACACCTCACATGGCTAGGTGGCTAGGGCCCATATGCTTATTCTTTGGTCTGTGCCTTTTAGACGGCTGTCGAGTGTTGATACCAGAAAACTATTTATACTCGCTGAGATCTCGTGTTGCTTTTTATGATGTGAGGGATAAGCACATCAGCAGCACAGTTGCCAAATATCTTTCAATGTCCAGTTTTAGAACGTCACGACAACACCATCCATGATGATCACATCCGTCTCTGGCCTGAATCACATGAGGACTTGACATGTTGCTTCAAGACAGCCCATGAAATCAACTTATTCCCAGATGTAACATCTCCGTAGAAGTAAAGAGTGTGGAAATGGATGATTTCATGGCTGAAGAAATTGTCTTTTCCTCATCTCTTGTTTGACATGCAACATACCGTCTTGCAAGCAAAGGGATCACTTTTGAGAAGTTTGGCGCCATGTTTCAGCTTTCTTTGAATGATGTGCTTGTTCGTTGAGCAGTACGATTTTGTTCCTAGTGATGGTTGTATTATTGGTTTGATGTTGGCGCGAGAGTCCGCTCGTTCACAACTATATTCATACTCTTCTTGATTGTATTGTGGTGAGCACTCAGCTGCTCTCCATGATTTCCAAATTCGAAAGGAGCGCATTCCATACCCACAACGAGTTTTGTCATCCTTGTTAATCACCCCATCTTTCTTCCCATTAGGCCTATCATTTCCATCTTTCTTAATGGCTGATGTAATGACTGAGATTCTTTCTTTTAGTTGAATCTTTCCATTCTCTTTAGTTTGATATGAGTTGTGTGTAATAGTTGTGGCTCTCAAATCTCAGTTTCTCCGAATTATCTTAAAAACTGAGCTACATTCCTGGCGTGTATAAACCAGTTACGATAGTAACGCAATATGTAATGAAATAGGTTACAATGTTAAGTAAAAGTGGTCTGCAAACATCAAATTTGCATGGTTGCCAAGAAAAATATGTTGCCTAGCAACTGTTTCTATGATATGTACATTACGATTGCCCCTGAGTGGTGTTGGTATGAAGAGTGAAGCTGCAAATATTGAAACACATTAAAATTGTTCGGTAAAATTGGTCTGCAGGTATCTTCCATGTTGGTTGCTATGGAAAATATGTTACTTAGCAACCGTTGCTAAGCTATGCACAGTTTGCGTTGGCTCCACCTATGAAATTGTTTAGAATGATGTGAAGTACATGTGTGCCAATTTTCATGCTTTTATCATCATCTGAACAATTTTCGCACCGATCGCCTAGACTAATATTCAGATTTTCATTTGCTATATTGTACAGAGAGCTAATATCGGTGTTAGAGTAAACTATATTTGTATTGTCTGCTTAGGACAAAAGATAGATCAGAAGCAGATTTATGAATATCATTTACATAGATCAGAAACAGAAGTGGTCCCAACAATGATCCCTGAGGTACCCCGCACAGTATGTCGTTGAATTTTGACATTGATTGTTCATATTTGGTACATTGTGGACGGTTGGTCAAATAACTTTGAAACCAGTCATGGGCTACTCCCCGAATACCATAATAGTTTTGACAATAGAATGTTATGATTAATAGTATCAAATACTTTCGATAAATCAACGAAAATACCATGTTGTATTCTTTTCAAAGGCATCAGTTATTTTGTTACTGAGGTCCATTAATGCCATGTTGAGTAGCCTTTGCGGAATTGGTGTTTGGTAAAGATATCATGTTTGTTAAGAAAATTTATCGTACGTGTATATAACATTCGTTCCATGCAGTAACTTTGAAAATACTGAAAGAACAGAGATAGGTCTATAATTCGTTAGTTCTTCCGTCTTTCCACTTTTAAACACTATGGAGGCACTTTAGCTAGTTTTAGTTTATTTGGGAATACACCTTTCGTTAGAGATAGGTTATAAATAATATGGCACAACGGCTAACATTTCAGTAATGATATAATTATACCAGGTCTGAACTCATCCAAACCAGGCGCTTTGTCATTTCGGAAAGATTTCACAATATCGAGGATTTCTTTTTCGGTTGTCGGGTAGAAATATAACGACTCCGGGTATCGGGTAATTATCAGAAAGGTATTGGTGAAAACTCACAGGCTACGGGGAATTAATTTGTCGGGATAGCCCGATCTCAGTAAAAAAACTTATTGTAATTCATTCCCATTGCAGTTTATTTTAGCATTTGCCTTTGTTTTCATTTTGCTATTTAAAACGAATTTATAATCGACCAAGTGGCCTTTATATATTGATCAAATTTACCTCTATAATACTTAGTTTTCGTGATTCTTATTAACGAATTTATTCCTAAATCGTTTATACTCCAATTCGTTGGAATTTGATGGTTTAAATGCAGAAACCGTTTACTTATTGACTTCAGAATACTATCTGACATCCAAGGTTTTAACTTTTTCTTTCTTCTTCTTCGATTGCAAAAGGGAAATCTACAACGCATGAAGCTTCACTTCAAACATGTTTAAGCTCATTATAGGATTATCAGGTTCAAACATCATCCCAAGCTTCGTTTTGTAGGTTAGCTTTGAAGCGGCGCTATCCGCTTCGAATTTATTAGCCTGTATACGGGTTTGAAGTAGATATTTCGCCCTTGACAGTTAAAGCAACGGTTACCCTGACATCGAAGTTAGTTTTAATAAAAGCAGAACAATGAGAGAACATTACTAATGAAAAGTTGGCGAAAAATCACAAGAATAACAGAGCTTATGAGGTCTCAAAGTTTTAATTTGTGACGGAGTCACATCGCGGCTGCTCCCAATATGTCAGTACAAGCTACATTCCATAAATTGCGATTTTTTAATGGTTCATGATAATGGAATGTTTTTTTTTTTTTTCACAGGAGCAATGTATGAAATAATGTTACTTGATAATAGGCCTATATTGAATGCAAAGGTAAATCATGTTCAAACTTTCTGAGAATACGCACTTTTATGAATTTATATCCGATTATGGAGGTGGGGAGGTGCTAGCAGTGACGTATTTACTTTGAACTTCTTTGGTGGATTTTTCGCCGAACTTCATTCGTTTTCTTTCATCTGTTCTGCCTTTTATTAAATCCAACTCGATGTCATGGTGAACGCTTGCTTTACCCTAAAAGGCTGGGGGGGGGGGCCGGAATCCGCCCCCCGCCCTAGACGTTCGCGCAAAATATCTGCGACGCCGCGAAGCAGTTGGCCACGGCGTTCATGGACTTATTCTCTCGATGTCGCGCATCTTTTGAGACCACATGTTTGCGCAGCAGTCGGTACCGGTCCCAAGTTATGTAACATTTTGTACTTAGTAGACCTATGTCACCCCAAAAATCGCTCAAAACGTGATTTTGTGTAGCATTTTCAATACAAATTCAGCCAAAAGTTCATTAAAGGTATGATTATTTTATCTTTATCGTTTAAATTAATTAATTTTTGTGCTGTTTTAGACCGCAATAAGTGTGTCCCTGACAAAATTTCATCAAAAAAAACATAGAAACACAAGGTTTTGAAGGAAACAAAGAAAATACATAAGAAATTTGAAAAAACACAATAAAATACATAGGAAATCAATTTGATTCCGCGATTTTTTCAGTAAACTTGTTAGAATGCCCTAAAAAGAGTGTCCAGACACAAGAAATTAGCAAGTTTTGGAGCTTTAATTATTTAGGTCCTACAGGCTTAATTATGATTATGCATTAAATTAGCATAATTTAATTGATATGTAAATTAAAATTTCTTGGTAATTAACTATAGGCTACAGTCTGTAATTACGTGATGGGGTAACGTGCGTGTGCCGATTTTCGGGCGCATCTGCGCCGATCGACGGCCGGATCTTGGGGGGGGGGGGAGGCGGAATCCGCCCCCCCCCCCCGCCAGATATAGCATAGCCAAAAAAGCCTCACCTGATAAGGGTTAAGAGGAGCATCTAACGGCGTAACGTGGAACACAGGCAAGTGGTGGTCAGTGATATCACAATATATTATACCACTAGTTGATGTCATGTCATCTCGATTTGTTATGATGTTATCTAACGAAGAGGCAGACGTTCGTGTTATTCGAGTGGGTCTGTTAATTAATCAGGGGAATGAAGGCATTACTATTTGCTAAACAATGAGTTAACGAAGAGTTGGGATATGTTCCTGTTTTCAATTTGAAGGATATCGATATTAGATTAAATTAATTAAATTAAATTAATTTTAACATCAAATTTCTACCAAGTCGATTATTTTCCAATAGCCTATAGGCCTAATAAGATAATAGGAGCTAGTCTTTTATCAAATTAATATGACAACAGTCAACATTGATTACCCGGGGGGGGCCAGTCAAATATAATGTTGTACACATGCGTGACCAAATTATTTCCAGACACCCCCTAAACAAGTTTTTCTCTGTGTGAAAAATAACCCCCTAAACAAGTTTTTCGCGGGTTTCATTTACACATTTTGGCCCCTAAACAAGTTGTCGCAAGAATATGACCCCTAAACAAGTTTTGTCTACTTGCTAACAATAAGCTTAAATAGAAAAAAAGCTTCGGGAAAAAACATACCCTAAACACGTTTGGCCAGTCTTTTAAAAAAAAAAAAGCTGTGAAGAAAGAAACATACCCTAAATACGTTTTGCCAGTCTTTCAAAACCACCCTTTTTTTGGAAAATCGGTGTTTTTGATACCCTTAACGAGTGCACGCGCGGCCCGCGGTTAAAACTGAAAAAACACCCCTTTAAACGCGTTTTTTTGGTCACGCATGTGTACAGCTATAAATTTGACTGGCCCCCCCGGGATTGATTACTGTCACTGGTGTCTCCATAGCGAAGGGGCATGTATAGGCCCTACTTCTCTTCATTTGTATTTGTATTGTATTTGTATGAACTATTATAGTCCTAGCTGTGACGACAATACTATGCAATGATACTTATTTTTAGACTTCATACGGGTCCCTATCTGATTGGTTACAGTGTGTGAGTCACGCGCTGGAAACACACGTAATCCGATACCAGAAAAGTAATTTTGTGATTTAATTGCAGTGCAAATTCACGTGCGGAATCACCGCGGACCATTATGATTGCGGCATGGCAGCGCAGGGGCGCGCGCGCGCGTGAGCGAAGTGAGGTGAAAGGTCAAATAAAAATAAACATTTCCGAATTGATACCTCGATTTAGAAAAGTAAGAAGTCAAGGCAGCAGTGGAGACCCAACGTTAATTATTCGTAGTATGTTGGTTTCACATTTTCAGAAGTCAATAGTTAAATGACTGATCACAAGGTAAGTAATTGCATTTTAGTCGTAGATTTTGACTGATATTTTGGCGTCTGCAGCTGGATTGCCAATTGGCTAAGACTCGGACTCGATCGTTCAGTGTCGTTATATCTCGACTCGGGACATAAACATTACATTGACTTTGTATACGATCGACTCAGTCGGAATAGGCGTAGCTGCGCGTAGACCGTCACATCAGCATCAGCATCAGCAGTAGATTCTATACGGAAGAGAAGATATTCCTGTTTGTCTTCCGATCACTTCTTCGTAAGGGATAGCAGACTATGCAACATGGAGGGCACGCTACTACTGTATGCACTGTGGGCCTAAATCTGCGCACCCTACATTTCACAACGAAAAATTACATGCAAATCAATAAAAAGTTACCAAATGATGTTTCTCATATAATGATGCATATCTGAGGAATAACACTGCATGAAAATTGTACGAAAAAACTTACTTTTACTATAATTTTAAAGATGATTTTGTCAATGTGTCACTTGACTCGGTCGCGTAAAAACAGATTCCTTAATCTGCGCACACGTGCATTGCATTGTCTATGTAATTTGCGCGAAACGGTGGTTTGCATGAGCGCATCAACAAATATCGAATTTCGGGAAAACTACGCGCAAATTTTTCAAAAACAGCGGCGTATCGTGAATGAGTCTTTAATTTACTAACATTAGAACCAATTAAATGATGATTTGAGTGTGAATTTGTGGTTTTGCAGATTCGACCTGCGCAGATTTAGGGCACTTGACCATACATACCGTAGGCGACTAGGCGTAGATTTGACCACGTCGTTAATTCCCATCTGCCTGCAGCTGCATGGCCTGCACTGCCACTGCACTGGCATGACTGGGACCATACTGCGACAGATCTAACTATTGTTAGTAGGGTGTCTGAATGTCTATCACATTTTTCTTGCTATAGTGACATACATATGTTCAATGCACAATCCCATTGCTGTGTGCAAAAGTCAATAAATGGTCATACTTTTGTCGTCAAATCTCACATTTTCAACATCGCCGAATGTTTATCCTGGGTAAAAGTGGCATTGAATTTGGTATCAAATTAAAGCTTATCCTTTGCTCCATCTTTTCCCAAAAGGACTTTGGATATAAGGCCATGTAAAATTGATTTCATGTTGATCGTCCCCGCCCGCTTCCTTTTTTCCGCCCACCTCCTTATATTTGATATTTGATATATTTTCTTTTTATTCAGAAAACAACACAGAATACTTACCATAATATGCATCTTTTCCACCTTTTCTTCAAATCGCTGTTCAAATATTCTTGTACAAACATACTAAGACTCTAGAAAAAATTGTAGTGAAATATAGAGTGGTTGATATGATCGGCGATATGCTGAAGTGAAGCTGCGCTAAAAAGTGATGCGATGATGCATGCGCTGCGCATGCATATATCGCATGTACATGTATGTATGCTCGAGTCGAGGAGCTAGATGAGTCGATCGAGTCGACTGATCATCGCAACGCAGATACCTCACGATAGCGCGGCCGCGCTCTAGCGCTGGATTTCAGACAGCATGCATGCTAGCTAGCGCATGCAACGACTTGCATACCTTGCCGACGATATGCATGAACCAATTAAGCTGAGATGAGCCGACTTTTCAGCCAGCTAGCTAGTGTAGTGTTGCCAGGTCGTGATCGGCGCAAATCGCCAAAAAGTTGATGGAAAATGTATACCTATACTATCTATAGCAAAAAAGAAATATATTTACGTTTGGATTTTATTTTATTCACCATATAATTTTTTTTTTTTGCTCACCAAAAGTCACCAAATAAATATCCAGATCGCCAATGGGCAATGTTGCTAGCTAGCCCTCGGTACCTTTCAGACAGCATGCATGCGCGTAGATGCATGCGCATGCAACGACTTGCATACATAAATATTAACAACAATTACAAAATCAAGACAAAAATGACAATATATTTACAAATTACATATTTAAAATAAAGGCAACATTTAATATTTAAAAATAGACAAAAAGAAACCTGTTGAAGAAAGCCAAAATTGATATTTTAGGGCAAATCAAACTCACTACAGCAACGTTGGTTGATGTACATATTCAATTGTATTATATACTATTTGTACACGCGGCCATACGCGTACGCAGGGGGGGGGTGTTTGGGGGTGTTCAAACACCCTCCTTTAGCCAAGGGGGGTGTTAAACATCCCCAAACACCCCCCTTTTCACCTGAAATCACCCTCCTTTTTAGCTCACCTGAGCCAAAGGCTCAAGT
>JZLH01S0397639.1:57861-68484 GCA_001188425.1 Eucidaris tribuloides | reverse complement strand
ATGTGATGCTCATGAAACTTCTGTTAAATTTCAGAGTAAATCGTCAGCATCTGCATCTTGGCTGGGTAGTCTGTGGTCCAAAACACCGTCACCACCTAAAGATGTGGACACAGGATCTGATGTGATCAGCGAAGGCAAATCATTACCAGAAGATAAAGGTATTGTTCACATTGTGTGCATACGAGGGAATTAATGTACTAGTTTATTCTCAATTTCTTCAATGTAAATAGCCCCTTCCCACAGAATATGTGTATTATACACACTCCATGCTGATAGTATACCCAGTCATATTAGTTGTGTTGACAGAAAATTTGGTTGAATTGTGAAACTCATCACATGGTTGTATTTAGGTCATGTAGGTCATGTATATGTACCATTCCGTATCACTTCCTTATAATCTTATGCAATGACTGTTAATACCCCTTTCCGTTATGTAAAGTCACTTCTTTGCTGTAAAGATTTGTGAAATTTAATCGCAATAACAGGAAACTGTTTATTTGTTCTGTGACCTGTCAATAGTAACAGTTAAAATAATAACAGGGTTCCCAACCAACCTGGGAATCAGAGAAAACCGGGAAGGTGACTTCCACTTTTTCCAGTGCGAAAAGTCAGGGAATTTGTTTAAGTTCCTTTAAAGTAAGCCTGCTATCCGATCCGATAGCATCTGAGGTTCTTGGCAATTTTACCCCTTGGGACTAATCCGAGCCGATACCCGGGATAACTTGATTGATGTCATTTTTCAATAAATGGCGGGGTAAAAATAAAAAATTGCACCTTCTTGCTGGGATTTTATACAGTGGGGAATTATTGGACCTTGTGTTCTGTGTTTGTGCTTTAGCATTAAATCAGGTTTTTAGCAGCTACCAAAATGTCACAAGACATAAATCCCAGACTGATAACAGGCTGCAGATCTCAGGGTTACCATTTTGACCTGTAATACATATATTATAAGTACTGTCAGTGGACTTGTTTCCAGGCATACAGGTGAAGGGTCGTCAGGCTGGGTGGGGAATATTTTATTTGCTCTATAGCATGGGTGGTCTATTCATTCAACCTCCCTTGTGCAGCGTTGTGTGTACATGATGTTGTCAAGGCAGTGGTATTGTTGACAATCAAGAATCGGGTTGATCCGAGAAATCCCGGTAAGCCTTGACATTACATAAAGCCGAATTTGAGCCGAGCATGTGGCCTCAAGATAACACCCTTACTTTAAGCAGGGAATTCTGTTTGTCCATTGATCTGACTTTCTCACCTCCTGTCCATACCATGGACATAAGGTGAGAAAGAAATAAGCGAAGCAAGGAATAGGTCAAAACGATGATCCTGGAATTTTAAATTTCCATTGGGGAAAAACAGGGAATTATTTTTTCCATTCGCTACTGTGAACCCTAGATAATTTAAACCAATTAAACCTCCAATCAGTAAATTTTGCTCTATCCATTGCATCTTATTTTCTCAGATGATGTGGACACAGAATCCATGGAGAGCATTGAGGTCCTGTCCCTACCCTCAGACCACCACGACAGCGACCGGGACTATGCAGATAATGATGATAGGACTCATGTCCTGAATTTGGACCATGTGACAAAGACGGGATCCCAGCAGGCCCAGTCTGAGAATGTGGTGGATGCTTTGTTACGTATGGATGCCGTGTCACCTTTGAGAGGTCAGTGACTCACTTTTAACAGTTCAATTTTTTTGCCAGTTAACCCTATTTTTGCAGAGGGTAGGGAGGCCTCAACATTTCACGCGATATAAAAAGCTTTAACCGCGATGTTTCATGCCTTTTTTCCTCCGAGTCTCCTGCATCTTTTAAGACCAAACTTGCGACACCTGGGTACGCCGTTCTGAAGATACGCGTAATTTTGTACATGTATGTCACACCAAAAATTGCTCAAAAAACTTAATTTTGTGTACAATTTCAATACAAATTTGTGTTTTCAGCCAAAAATCATAAATGTATGAATATTTTTGCTTTCACTGATTCAAATTACATAAGTTTATGCTGTTTATGATGTCACCGACTAATTTCATCTAAAAAACAATGAAAAACAAAAGGTAAAAAAAGAAATACATAAGAAATTGCAAAAGCATAAAATACATTAGAAATTTATTCTAACATCACATTTTTTTCCAGGTACATTTGCTAAGAACACTACAAAAGGTCTCTACACCAAGAGTTAGCACATTTGGAGCTTTAATTAGTGAGTTAGAGCAAAAAGTATGATTTCACAGATTAGTTAAACATGAATTAGCATAATTAACTAAAAGCAATTTTCAAGAAAAAAATAACTGTACAATTTTGTAGATTAGGTCGCCGGCAACATGCTTGCCAATTTTTGTTGCGATCGGGTGGTCGACGGCCGAGATCTGAAGGGGGGGGGGGCCATATTCTTAACACCTTTTACCTCATTCTGGCAAACATTGAAGAATGTGGTAATAACCTGTTATTAATATTTTTTTGTAGATATAGTGTCCAGGCAACACATCTTAATATTTCCATTCACAGCAAATTTCCATCCAATTCTTCACCCTCCAGATCTCTCTCCAACTTCCTCAAGAGTAGAAGATATCGTCAGCTCATCAGGTTCATCCCAGTTGGACTTTTTACTTGTTGAACATCCAGAAGAGAACGAAAGTGGTAAGATGTTACTAAATCTCATTCTATTGTCATGCACTTCCATGGGTGATTGGGTGATAAGAATCAGTCAGTCAAAACCACTTTATGTTGGCTGAGGGAGGGCAGAATCACTGACTGTGTTGATTGGTTCTTGTGTATGCTATTTCTAAATTGTGGTTATTTTCATTGAAATGTAATATCACTCTTTTGTGTTGTCACTGGAGGTGAAGAACTAAATATTTGCATTACAGTGATTCCAGATTAGGGCACCATTTCATGAAAGTTGTCAGTTCTGACAAGTTCAGTAAATTGGTTTAGATTGGCTGAGAAGCACTGTGCACTGACTGTTACTATGGTAACTGTTAGAGTCTTACAACTTGTCAGGGCTGACAACTTTCTGAAACAGTCCCCAGGCTTGTAGTGAACTCTTCTGATTGCATAAAATTAAATAGTAAAACAATAAAAAAGTCTGAAAGTAATCTGAAGTATGCCTGGTCGTACATGATAATGTTTGATTATTTCCACCCTACAGAGGTTGCTACTCCAACTCATGCCATGGCGCCCTCAACTTCAGCCATGGATAGGGACTCCGATGACCGAGACGGCTTCGAGCGTTCCGTGGGAACGGCAGGACCCCTTCCCATCATGCCTCAGAGTGAGCTACCCATGTCGTCGGTATCCGTGGATAACATTCCACGGGGCGTGGCGGCTGGAGGATCGCCACGACGTGTGCAGTCCACAGGGAATATCCCAAAACGTGTTGGACCACCGCAAGTAAGTGAGCTCATAATGGGCCAGGACTCGTGAAAAGGGCCTTCATGGCAATAACTCACACACTAAGAGTTTTCACTGCTGTGTGGTAGTAAATTCCACTTGATAATGTCATATTCAGGGCATTGAAAATTTTTTAGTGAGTTAAAATATCCATGCTAATTAACTGCACATACATGGATTATGTAACCCTGTTTGTTTTTAAAGACAGAGTACGGGATTTGCAAGTCAGAAAACGGCAAAATGAATTAAATCAGCTCAAATCGTTCACAATGTTAAGATTAGTATAAATAAACACCTGTCATGGAACCTTTGGGTAGAATACATAGTTTGGTGAAAATCTGGACATTTTAAAACTTCAAAAATTTACCGTAACGTTAACGTGCACGGGCTGTTCCAAAATTGTCCAATCAGCTGTTAGCCAAATGTCGCGCGGAGTTTAGCCGTTTAACCAATTAGTGTGCTCTGCTGGTCATACGAAGGTACACATAACCGTGATTCGCAATTTGAGCAAAATTTAAACTTGGGGAAAGAACAATATTCTGGTAACATATCATCATTAGTTTCTCTCATAAAACAACAAATTCATGACGTATGGATCTCAAACTTTCAACACACCATTTGTTAGTACTAAACTACCGTTTGGTATTGATAATGAAGGGAAATAATGGACTTGCAAATCGCAAACTCAATCGTAAAACTTGAGCAGTCTGCAGAGGTAAGGGCCATGTTTGCATGTCATATGGCCCAAGTTTGGTTAGGCTAAAAGGATAGGGCTTTGTATCCATATGAATTTTCTTATTTAATTAAGAAGAAGGAAAAAGGGCTACTGTTAAGAAATTCTATCAAGATTAGCTGATTATACGAATGGTAATACATGTGATGTTGACTACTCAAGTAAAATTGGTGTGTGTGTAACACTTAACCCTATCTGGCCCGGGGGGGGCTAAAATAGCCCCCCCCCTCGACAAAGTTCGCGACCATTCCGCCTTGCGAAATTTTTTGACCGCGTCGCTCGCGGACTTTTTACTTTCAAGTCTTGCGCATTTTTTGAGACCAAATTCGCGACGTCCGGGTACGCGGTTCCGAAGTTATGCAACTTTTCGTACTTGCATGTCACTCCAAAAATCACTCAAAAACATGAAATCGTGTGTTTTTTCAATGCAAATTGTGTTTTCAGCCCAAATTTATAAATGTATGATTATTTTTACTTTTACTGATTGAAATTAACTAATTTTATGCTGTTCATAATCCCAAAAGTCGTCCCCGACAAATTTCATACGAAAAAACAATAGAAAAACAAAAGGTTAGAAAAAAAAAGGAAATACATAAGAAATTCATGAAACAATAAAATACATAAGAAATTAATTCTGATTCAGCAATTTTTTTGATAGATAATTGTTAGAAATGTCAAAAAGAATATTATCACCAAAAATTAGCATTCTGCGAGCTGTTTATACTGAGTTATAGGCAAAAATATGATTTTATACATAAATTTGCATAATTAATTACTTAAAAAATAGAAGATAATTATTTTTCAAAAATCCAACCATACAGTCTTAGAGATTACATCTGGCTCTATGCACATGCAAAGTTTCGTGGCGATCGTGCGATCCGCGGCCGAGATCTGAAGGGGGGGGCCAAATTAGGCCCCCCCCCCCGGGCTATGCAATTTCAAAAAAGCCCGGGCTAATTAGGGTTAAACATTGTGTAATTAGATGTCTTATTAAGTAGTGAGTGGTATACTTATGTCACTTATGTGCAAGAGCTCAGACACTATTAACCTGTTGGCTACAGGAACTGGATGCACCCTCTGGTAACTCTATGGGATTTTCAGAATCTTGGAGGCAACAAGTTAACAAGCCTCTATTCTGTGCTATTTGTGATTTCTGCACTAAAATTTGTATGTTTGCTATCTGTCTTTATGATCTATATTGTTTATGTTTTTATGCCTAATGTGGAGATTAATGAATTTGAATTTGAACACTCGAACACGAAAATATTTCCCAAAACATGACACAGAAGGAAGCTTTAAAAAATATTAGCACATCATCAATGACTGCAGTCATTAGTTCAGACCTCTCAACCATTTTGATTTTGGAGGAAAGAATCTGAATTTTGACTATTCCCAGCTCCTGTTTCAATACAATTTCCCTACAGTATTTTTCTTTGTAATTTTACCACACACTCCTAAGGGAAATGATGTTTCTTTCCTATTTTTGAGCAAAACCATCCCTATTTTTCAGTCAGAAGGGTAGGGGTGTCAGTCTGTTGTAAATTGTACAACCTCCACTGACATGTTATATGGTCTGTTTCATCAGGACAGTGAATCCCATCTTGAGAATGTCCCCATCATGACCCAGCGATGGCCGACTGAAGACGGAGGTTTTCTCTTGGTCCAGCAGTTCCGTGGAGACGGGGAGCCAGCGGTGTCTTGTTCATCCAGTTTCTCAGGTCTCTCCAGCAGCCTTTCATATTCTGGACTTGCCCGAAGTAAGTTGTGATACAAACGATTGGAGGCTGCGTTTTTTTATTTGCACACCTAAAAGTCTTTGCTCACATTCAATCCAACTGAAGATATGTCCATAAAAAATTCAGTGTTATGAAATTTGTGATTCATGTAAGTTTCTGAATTATAAATGATATATCATTTGAACATTGCCCAATTTGTATTTTGTAATAGTAGTGTAGGTTTCAGACACTGGATGTAGCTTTTGGTTACTAGTTTTGAATATGGTACAGTGCAAAAATTGCTTGACAATTAGCAGGTTATTCAGTTTTCACAAGATGATACACGAATCAGGTCTGGCAATGAGACTAGTTTAACGGCTGTGCAAACTTCATATTCAGTGAGCAATATATGGCATCATTATGTCATTACATTATTTGAATTTTGTCAGCACTTATTTTAACAAACCCTCGCTTTTCGGCCCCAAGGCCTGTATGATAGGTGAACATTTATGTGAAAAGTGAGTTCATTTTGGGGCGTGCAAATCATGGATACAGTCTTTAAACAACTTGCAATGTAGTGTTCATTGCACTTAGAATCCATATTGAGTTTTAGATCATCACAGTTCTGAAAGTAGTAGTCACAGTTGCTTCCCTAATAACTGCCGTACCAAAAGTACATTACATATCAATTCATGGCAGTTTGTGTAACGTCCATTTCCATTAATTTGGATTGACACAAAAATTAAAGGTAACCAATAGCCTAATCACACTTGGAAAAGTCTGTTTGCTCAAGTTATGTGAGTACCAATGGTCTCGATTCCAGACACCTGTTCATTGCTGAAATTGGTAAAGTCACCTGTCAGTGGTCCTACTTCACTAGTAGGTTTTTTTTTAACCTCATAAGATTTGATGAGCTGGTTTCAATAGATGATACATGAATATTGTGTAATAGCTGGACTAGTATGACAGATGAGCAAGATAAAATTCCAAGAGCATCATAAAATGTTTGTTTTTTGCTCCAAGGTTTTGTGATCAGATGAAGATTTACATCAAGTCTAGTCAATCATGAATGATTTTAGCTTATTTCAGGGTGGGCAAATAAAAACACAATCTTTAAGAAGCTTGATTTTAACTAGAGCAGTTCGACTGCGCGCAGTCGATGGGCAATTGATGTAATTTGAAAAGCTTCAAGTTACCATGGTATCAAGAGCCAATTAGTATGCAATAAGGCATAACGCTATGTGACCCTTGGACGTTGCCTTTTCAGCTCCAAATACTAATCAGTTTATTGTGCCTAATAATAACATACTTCACCCAAGTACAATAAAAATCTGACTGGCAGTTTCAAGCTTATCACAGTAAACGCAGCCCAAATCAGACAGTATTTTAGGCCCGGTGGACCTTTGACCTTTCAGCTCCAAAAATCTAATCAGTTCATTAGGGTGCCTATAATACATACTCACCCACGTTACAATGAAAATCCAACTGGGCTGTTCTCAAGTTATCGCGGTAACGCACCAAATCAGACATATTTATAGGCCTGGGTGACTTGACCTCTTGACGCTTTCAGCTCCAAAAATCTAATCAGTTCATTGGTTGGCCTCATAATACATACTTCACCGAGTTTCCATGACAATCCGACCAGCTGCTCTCCAAGTAATGCCAGTAACGAGCCCAAATAACAGACATATGTAAGGCCCGTAGACCTTTACCTTGAGCCCAATAATCTAATCAGTTCATTGGGCCCTCCATTAATACATACTTCAACCAGTAACATAAAAATCTGACTGCGCGTTCTCAATTATCATGTAACGCAGCCCAAATCAGACATATTTTAGGCCGGTGACCTTTGGACCTTTGACTTTCAGCTTCAAAATCTAATCAGTCATTGGTGCACTCATAATACATACTTCAGCCGAGTTCCCATACAATCGACCAGCGCCTCTCAAGTAATCGCAAGAAGAGTAACGAGCCCACAAATCAGACATATGTAAGGCCCGGTGAACCTTTACCTTTGAGCTCCAAAATCTAATCAGTTCATTGGTGCCTCATAATACATACTTCAAACCAAGTAACATAAAAATCTGCACTGGCGTTCTCAAGTTATCATGTGACGAAGCCCCCAATATTCAGACATATTTTAGGCCCGGTGACCTTTTACCTTTTGACCTTTCGTGAACTCTCAAAATTCTAATCATGTTCATTGGTTGCCTCATAATACATACTTCACCCACGTTACATGAAAATTCAACTGGCCTTCTCAAGTTATTGCCAGTAACAAGCGCCCAAATCAGACATAGTTTAGGCTCGGTGACTTTGACCTTTGACTTTCACTTCAAAATCTAATCATTCATTGTGCCTCATAATACATTACTTCACCCAAGTTTACATGACAACCGACCATTAAATCCGCCTCTCAAGTCTATCGCATAACGAGTCGAATCAACATATTAAGCCGGTGACCTTGACTTTACCTTTCAGCTCCAAAATCTAATCAGTTCAATTGCGCCTGCATCATATACATACTCACCAAGTTACATGACAATCCGACCAGCCGCTCTCAAGTTATCGCGTAACGAGTCCAAATCAGACATATTTAAGGCCCGGTGACCTTTGACCTTTGACCTTTCAGCTCCAAAATCTAATCAGTTCATTGGTGGCTCATAGTACATACTTGGTCCTAGTTACATCAAAATCCGATCGGGGGTTCTCAAGTTATCGCGGTAACGAGATCCGGTAATGGACGGACGCACGGACGGACAACCCGAAAACATGATGCCTCCGGCAACTTCGTTGCGGAGGCATAAAAAATATATAATACTGGCTGTTTTATTTTTTCCAGGAATTCCTGATAACGATGCACCAAACCTCCAACGCCAAAGCAGCGATGCCTCGAGTGAAGCTACACACTACAGTGATGCGTCTGACGATTCCCTGCCAGCAAACATGACCGTCAGTGGCATGACACCAGGAATTCGCCAGTATCTGCATAAACGTGATGAAGGCTTTAACAGCAAGCTGACCATGGCAGCCTGTCTCGTTCTGACGGCAGGGGTGGCGCTTGTCATTGGCCATTACATCGGTGAGAATATGTCCATTTTAAAGCCAGAGGCTAACAATGACCACAGTTAAACAAATGTGAGCTACATAATCCTCCATGCTCGGAGTGTCTTTGATAAGGTCTAAAAATGAAGCCCTGAAAAAATTATATTTCAAAATGATTTAGTGCTTTAAAAAAGAGTGAAAATCTACTAGCACTCAAGTTGACCAGATTCACCTGCCCATTTCCCGCTATGGAGTGACCTACTCTGTGCAGATCTAGGCTATTTTATCCTCCACCGGAGTGGAAATTGCATATTCATACATAACTTGCCAGTGGCAGTATAACTTTCCAAACTTTTGTATTCTAGGGTGTTTATTTGTCAACATAAAAACTACTATGTAGCTCAGATATCAAAGTTAGCGGTGTGTTAAGCGTTATCTGAGTTGTACCTGCCATCAGAAACGACGCCAGACTCTGCTCCCCTCCCCACAATTCTTTCACTTAATCTGAATTCTTCAAACAAACATGACAGACATCTCAGACATCTGTTTTCGGTGTGATCATGACCTTTGGGCATAAAGCTTTCCACCATAAATAATAAAAAAAATCGCCCAAACTAAACTGGGCTTTAAAACTCTACCAGGAATTATTGCAATCTGACAGAAGAAATGGGTTAAAAGTGATAGGATAACATTGGTGAACTTCAATTAAAAACAAGGTGGTTCACAAACCACGATCTCGCTGATTCGCGATCAATAAACCATGGCATATATGACGCTTTTGACCCTAGATACCTTACCTCTCATCCTCAGCACCAGAACATAGGAATTTTCCCACTGATGTTGATCCCAGTTGAAGCAATAATTGATGGCAGAAATACATAATTTTTAAACTTTTGACCCTAGATGACCTTTGACCTCATCATCCTCATGCAACACACATCGCTATCACCCAAGGATCATTTGTACTAAGTTGTAATACAATTGATGTAAGAAATAAAGAAATGAGAGCATGCGCTCATACATTTGACCTTCTTGACGCCTAGACGACCTTTGACCTCATCATTCCTCATCAACACAGGCTGTGTATACCTAAGGTGAATTTGTACCAAGTGTAACAGCAAGTTGAGCACAAACCAAGTATAAAGAAAGCAAGTTAAATATAATCTCATATCATTGACCATTTTGACCGCCTAGATACCTTTGACCTCACATCCTCATCAACACACATGTTATACCCAAAGGATAATTTGACCAAGGTGAAGCTACAAGTATGCAAACTATGATATAAGAAAAGACATGTTAGCTATGGCCCCATATCACTTGACCTTATTTACCCTAGATTACCTTTGACCTCACCATCCCTCATCAACCAACATGTGGTATTACCCAAATCATTTGTACCAAGTGTGAACCAAAATGAAGCAACAAAAAAGAAAATGAGGCGAAAGTTTAACAAAATACTAAGAACTAGTACAACTTCCTATGACAATTACCTCTAGATGACCCAAATGACCCTGCAATGACCTTTGACCTCGCAATTACCTCTTAGTCCACCCACTTGAATCATTTTACCGTAAGTTTGGTTTAACTTGAAGCAAACACTATTCAATGACAGTCATTTTAAGCGAAATCTTTAACCAAAAATGAGGCGAATCAATAGCTACATATACATACAGAGAAAGTATTTCAATGTCCTTCCTGAACACGTCCAGCGAGACAAAGAAAATGTCCAAACT
>JZLH01S0397639.1:41399-57836 GCA_001188425.1 Eucidaris tribuloides | reverse complement strand
TCGGGGGGAGGGGGGAGCGGGGGGAGGGGGACCCCCCGCCTCGAGGTATTTATCGACTATATTCTACATTTCATGCATCCAAAAGTGGTAATAATGGTAGTATTAAAGGATTATTGAGTTTATTGAGATTTTTCATTAATTAATTTTAAAAAAACACGAAAGACATTCAGAATCTGTTATTGGTGTGATATGACCTCTTGGCATAAAGCTTTCAAATGAAAAAAAAATCCCAAAACTAAACTTGGGCTTTAATACACGATACTTGTTTCCATAGTCAATGGGTTAATGTTTGTGAATTTTTAATTCCAGCTTAACAGCAGTACAATAGAATAGAAATGTATAGGCAATGCAATCTATAAATTTATATTCCCTTTATGATCTATAGGCTCCACCCAAGCTACCTCCCATCATCTTGACATTGAGGCAGGACAAGTCTGGCGTCTGCGCTCTCTCCAAGACCAGCTGGTGACTTGTCTGGCCAAGACGAAGAATCTCTTCAAGCTGAAAGGAACTGTTGGAAGCAGCCCTGTGATGATGTCTAGTTCTTCAGGTATGATGAGTCATGTTCATGTTAACAAGTCCTAGGAAGTCGTATTTGTAAGCAAAAACTCTTGTGTGTTCACGATATTATGGAACTTTTTGTTGAGCTTGTTTCATTTGTGCGGTAGATCAGCATTATTACAGTGCAATCCCATGTCAGATACTTGCATGTGTTCCATCAAGCAAGTTCAATCTACAGTAAAGCCAAATTGCAGTTAAATTCCGAAATGATATATTTTTTTATTTGATATTTCACATTTTACTTTTTGCCTCCAGTACGATGCAGGTTCTAAGGTAGTTTGAATTATATTGCAATATGGTCTTTGTTGTTGTTAAACACAATGCCAAAATGTCAAAGAAGTAATCTGAAAACTTTCCCAGGAGGAACAATTAATAATTAAATCACACTCAGTCAGAGTGTGCCTAGAGATATTTTTACTGTAAGAAGGAATACTGACCGTTGAACGGTTGTTATTTTTACACCTTCTTCTACAAGTGGCATTGGAGGCATTATGTTTTGCGGCTATCTGTCTTCCAATTTATCTGTACTTTTTGTGCCTTTCTTCAAAGAAATAATTAAAGTCTGTCATTTCATTTTGTTTCCAACATTGCAGAGTCAAATCGTGAAGGAATGCCAGCTGCAGAGTCACCAGCTCAAGAGTTTCAGGTGATAGACCAATCCACTGCCGGAAACATTGATTCCCTGGATGATAGCGAGCCCATCTCTTGTTCAGCCTGCATTGACCCAGATCAACCAAACACCCGCTATTCCCGATTCTGCAACACTGAGTGCACTCCAGGTGGTACCAGCATGACAGATAGTGAAACCTCAAGGAAGACTGAAGAAAGAGATGAAACATCAATTGATATTTCAGAGGAAGGTGTGATACTCGAAGGTGGGGATGACAAAGATATCAATGTTCATTTATTTCCACAAGGTTTGATTGCTAGTGGGGATGGGTATGATAAACATCATGGTCAGTTATTGCGGGAGGAGGAGGAAGAGGAGGTGGCATTGGTTACAAGTGTTCCAGATGGTTCACTTTCAGAATCTGAAGATGTGTCCAAATGCCATGCCAGTGTTCTAGAGAGGAGTGAACTTGGTGGAGTTTGGGCAGATTTGGAAGATAATGCAGATACAGATGAAGAGCAAGAGCGAAGGGACACAGATGAGGTAGCTGATGTGATGAGGAGCAAAGAGGGAGGATATTGGGCAGACATTGAGACTGAATCGCTTACAAAGTTACGACTTCCTAGGACTTGTTAACATTGAACATGACTCATCATACCTGAAAGAACTAGACATCATCACAGCGGCTGCTCCAACAGTTCTTTTCAGCTTGAGAGATTCTTCTTGTCTTGCGCCAGACAAGTTCACCAGCTTGTCTGGAGAGAGCGCAGACGCCAGACTTGGTCCTGCCTCAATGTTCAAGATATGGGAGGTAGCTTGGGTGCGAGGCCTATAGATCATAAAGGGATATAAATTTATAATTGCAATTGCCTATACATTTCTATTCTATTTGTACTGCTGCTTAGCTGGCAATTAAAAATTCACAACATTAACCATTGTATGGAAAACAAAGTATCCGTGTATAAAGCCCAAGTTTAGTTTTGGGATTTTTTTTTATTTGAGAAGCCTTTATGCCAAGTAGGTCAATCACACCCGAATAACAGATCTGATGTCTTTCGTGTTTTTTTTAAAATTAATTAATGAAAAATCTTCGCGCGGGGGAGGGGGTGGAGGGGGGAGGGGGACCCCCCCCCCTCGAGATTTTCGACTATATTCTTACATTATAGGCATCCAAAGGCGTAATTAAGGTTTAAGGTTATCTGAGTTGCTACCTCATCAGAAAAGAGCAGACTCTGCTCCGTCCCAAGATTTTTTCATTAATTAATTTTAAAAGAAAATGGAAGACATTCAGAATCCTGTTGGTTGGTTTGTGTATGACCTTTGGGCATAAGCTTTCAAATAATATAAAAAAAATCCCCAATAACTAACTGGGCTTTAACTCTTACAGGGAATTATTGAATCTCAGACAGAGAAATGGTCGTCTGTTAAAAGTGATAGGGTAACATGGTGGTGGAGCTTCAATTAAAAAACAAGGTGGTTCACAAACACGAGTCTGCGCCTGATTTCGCGATCAATAAAACATGCAATATGACCTTTTGACCCCTAGGATGACCTTTGACCTCTCCATCCTCATCAACAGACATGTGAGCGTATTTTCCCACTGATTGTTTTGATACCAGTATTGAACAAAATTGATGCAAAATACATTATTTTTAACTTTTTGACCTAGATGCCTTTGACCTCATCATCCTCATCAACACACATTGCAGTATTCACCATAGGATCATTTGCTACTAAGGTGTGATACAATTTGATGTAGAAATTAAAGAAATGATGAGCATGGTGGACCTTCATATCATTTGACCTTTGACCCCGTAGACGACCTTTGACCTACATCATCCTCGATGCAACACACATGTGGTATTACCTTAAGCGATCATCTTTACAAGTGTGAAACACAATTGATGCACAAACAAGTTAATGAGAGCAAGTTTAATATAATCGTCATATCATTTTGAGCCTTTTGAACCCCTAGATGACCTTTGACCTCATCATTCCTCATCAACACAGCATGGTGCGTATTACCCAAGGATCATTTGCTACCAAGTGTGAACACAAGTGATGCCAGAACTAATAGAAATGAGAGCATGTTACGCATCGGCCATATCACTTGACCTTTGAGGGTACCCCCCTAGATGTACCTATTGACCTCACCATCCTCATCACACACATGTGGTATTACCCAAGGATCATTTGCTTACAAGTGTGAACGAAAATTGACTGCACAAAAAAGCGAATGAGTGAAAGTTAACAATAATACTTTAAGAACTAGTACCATTCCTATGACAATTGACCTCTTAGATGACCCAGATGACCCCTGCATGACCTTTGACCCAATTACCCTTTAGTCCCACCCACTGATCATTGTTACCAAGTTTGGTTTGAATTGAGCAAACACTTTTCAATGACATCATTTAACGAAACTTTAACCAAAATGAGCGGAAGCATACTACATACTACATACAGGAAAAGTGATTTCATAGTCTCTTTCCTTGAACACGGTCCAGTCCGAGACAAAAAAATGTCAAACTTTTGATATCTGAGCGTACATAGTAGTTTATTCATGTTGACAAATAAACACCCTTAGAATACAAAAGTTTGGGAAAGTTATACTGCCCCAGCTGGCAAAGTTATGTATGAATATGCAATTTCCACTCCGGATGGGAGGATAAAATAGCCTAGATCTGCCACAGAGTAAGCGTCACTCCATAGCGGGAAAGTGGGCAGGTGAATCTGTGTCAACTGAGTGCTTAGTAGATTTTCACTCTTTTTTTAAAGCACTAAAATCATTGAAATATATTTTTTCAAGTGGCTTCATTTTTAGACCTTATTTCAAAGACACTCCGAGCATGGAGGATTATGTAGCTCACATTACCTGTTTTAACTGTGGTCATTGTTAGCTCTGGCTTAAAATGGACATATCTCACCGATGTATAATGGCAATGACAAATCCTGGCCACCCTTGCCGTCAGAACGAGGACAGGCTGCCATGCGTCAGTTTGGCTGTTAAAGTCATCCGTTTATGCAGGATACTGGTCGAATTCCTGGTGTCATGCCACTGACTGGTCATGTTTGCGTGGCAGGGAATCGTCAGACGCATCACTTAGTGTTGTAGCTTCACTGAGGCCATCGCCATGCTTTGGCGTTGGAGTTTGGGTGCATCGTTATAGGGAATCTCCTGGAAAAAACATAAACAGCCTCAGTAATTATATTACTTTTTATGCCTCCGCAAACGAAGTTGCCGGAAGGGCATCATGTTTCTCGGTTGTTGTCGTCCGTGGTCCGTTCACCGTTACCGGATCTCATTACGCGATAACTGAGGAACCCCCGATCGTTTTGATGTAACTAGGACCAAGTATGTACTATGAGCCACCAATGAGACTGATTAGATTTTGAGCTGAAAGCCGTCAAAGCGCCAAACGTCACGGGCCTTAATAGCTGTCTGATTTGGACTCGTTACCGCAGGATAACTTGAGAGCGGCTGGTCGGCAATTGTCATGTAACTTGGGTGAAGTATGTATTATGATGCACCAATGAACTGATTAGATTTTGGAGCTGAACAGGTTCAAAGGTCAAGGTCACCGGGCCTTAATATGTCTGATTGTTGGACTCGTACCGCGATACTTGAGAGCGGGTCATGGTCGGGAATTGTCATGTAACTTGGGTGAACTATTGTATCTATGAGGCACCAATGAACTTGATTAGATTTTGAAGCTTGAAAGGTCAAAGGCAAAGCGTCACGAGCCTAAACTATGGTCTTATTTGGCTTCGGTTACTTTTGCAATAACTTGAGAAACGGCCAGTTGAATTTTCATGTAACGTGGGTGAAGTTTATGTATTATGAGGCCACAATGAACTGATTAGATTTGTGGAGTTCAAAGGTCAAAAGGTCAAAGGTCACCGGGCCTAAAATATGTCTGATTTGGGTCTCGTTACCGATGATAACTGAGAACGGCCAGTTCAGATTTTTATGTTACTTGGTTTGAAGGTTATGTAGTTATGAAGGCACCAATGAAACTGTATTAGATTTTGGGCAGCATCAAAGGTCAAGGTTCACCGCGGCCTTACATCATGTCTGATTTGGGTCTCTGTTACTGCGATTGACTGAGATGCGGCTGGTCGGATTGTCAGTGGATAACTCTGGTGAAGTATGTCATTATGAGCGCCACAATGGAACTGATTAGATTTTAAGCTGAAAGGTCAAAGGTCAAAGGGTCACCAGCCTAAAAATATGCTCTGATTTGGGGCTCTGTTATCCATGATAACTTGAGAACGGCCAGTCAGATTTTTATGTTACTTTTGGTTGAAGTAATGTATTGATGAGCACAATGAAACTGTTAGATTTTGTGACGCGGCTTGTGATGTTTAGGTTTATCAACCATAAAAACTACTTATGTTAGCTCCAGGGATATCAAAGTTTAATTTATTTTTTGTGATCTCCCGAGCAGTCTCAAAGCATCGTCTCAAAGTTCACAAGGTCACTCCGGGACAGTGGTGGGCTCCTATAGGTACAAGAGACTGTGTCTGATTTGGGGCTCGTTATGCGATTGACTTGAGAAGCAGAGACTATGGTGAAATCACTGTTTCTGTATGTCCAGGTATATGTAGTTATGTCCGCTCATTTTGGTCTTGGTTAAAGGTTTCCTTCGGGTATAACAATGACTGTCAATGTGAAAACGTGTTGTGCTTCAATTCAAACCAAATCTTCGGATTGTCATGGAACATCCGTGGCGAGTAACAATGCATTGCTAGATGGGAGGTTAGGTGTGTATTAGATGAGACTGAAGGTGTTAATTTGGGGTCCAAGGTCATGCAGGAGTCATCTAGGGGTCATCTTAGGCACCAATGAAACTTGATTAGATTTTGGAGGAAGGCTGAGTCAATATGTGAGGTACTTAACAGAAAGGTTTCTCGCATACATAGGTCACCAGGCCCTAAAAATATGTCTATAGTTGTCTGTCCACTACAGTATTGTTAACTTTCGCTCATTTCCGCTTTTTCGCTGTTGATAAATACGTCTTATCAGAGAAACTGTCCTCGGTTTCATGATTGGGCGTTACTATACAATTGTGAACTCCCGTTTGGGTGAATACCACATGTGTTTGATGAGGGAGTGGTAGGGGTCAAGTCATCTACGGTCAAAGGTCAAGTGATATGGGCCTGCGTTAACAATGCTTCATTTTTTAGTTCTGCAATCACTTGTGTTTCACACTTTTGGCTACAAATGATCCTTTGGGTATACCAATGGGTGAAGTTATGGTATTATGGAGGCACCAGATTAACTGATTTAGGATTTTGGAGCTGAAAGCGTCAAAGGTTCACCGGGCCTAAAATATTGTCTGATTTGGGCTCCGTTACTTATGATAACTGATTAACTTGTTGGTGTGTTGATGAGGGGATGATGAGGTTCAAAGCCGTCATTAGGGGTCAAAATGGCTCAAATGATATTAGAGATTATATTTAACTTGCTCTCATTAACGTGTTGTGCTATCACATTGTGTTCACACTTCGGTTACAAAATGACTCCTTAGGTAATACACATGTGGTGTGCATGAGGATTGATGAGGTCAGAAAGGTGGTCTAGGGTCAAAAGGTCAAATGATCATGAGGCCATGGCTCTCATTTCTTTATTTCTAACATCAATTGTATTTACACTTATGTACAAATTGATCCTTTGGGTGATACCGCATGTGTGTTTTGATGAGGATGTGAGGTCAAAGGTCATCTAGGGCAAAACGTATAAAATAATGTATTCTGCATCAATTATGTCAAACTGGGATTCAAACAATCAGTGGGAAAATACCTCATGGTTTCTGCTTGATGAGGATGGAGAGGTCAAAGGTCATCTAGGGGTCAAAAAGGTCATATTGGCATGTTTATTATTGATCTCGCGAAATCAGGCCTGAGAGACTCGGTGGTTTGTGAAAACCACCTTGTTTTTTTAATTGAAGCTCCACAATGTTATCCTGATCACTTTTTACACCCATTTCTTCTGAGATCAATAATTCCTTGGCTTAGATTGAAAGCCCAAAGTTTAGTTTTGGGGATTTTTTTTTTTATTATTTGAAAGCTTTTTGCCCAAAGGTCAATATTCACACCAACAACAGATTCTGAATGTTACTTGCCATTTTTTTTTTAAAAAATTATTAATGAAAATACTTGGGGTTGAGGGGGTAGGCAGAGTCTGCCTCTCTTCTGATGAGGTACAAGACTCAATAACCTTAACACTTTAATTAAAACCCTTTGCGATGCATTATATTGGTAGAATATAGTCGAATCTTCGAGCAGGGGGGCAGGTCCGCCTCCCCCCTCCCCTCCCCCCGAATATTTTTCATTAATTTTTTAGTTTTTTTAAAAAAACACGAAAGACATTCCAGAATCTGTTATGGTCTTGATATGACCTCTTGGATAAAGCTTTCAAAGTGAAGCAAAAAAAATCCCAAACTAAACTTGGGCTTTAATACACGATATTGTTTCCCCATAGTCAATGCGGTTAATTGTTTGTGAATTTTTAATTCCAGCTTATGACAGCAGTACAATAGAATAGATAAATGTATAGGCAATGCAATCTATAAATTTATATTCCCTTTATGATCTATAGGCTCCACCCCAAGCTACTCCCATCGATGCTTGGACATCTGAGGCAGGGACAAGTCTGGCTGTGCTGCCGCTCTCTCCAAGACCAGCTTGGTGACTTGTCTGGCCAAGTACGAAGAATCTTCTTCAAGCTGAAAGGAACTGTTCGGTAAGCAGTCCTGTGATTGATGTCTAGTTTCTTCATGGTCATGATGAGTCATGCTTCATGTTAACAAGTCCCTAGGATAGTCCGTAGTTTGTAAGCAAAAACTCTTGTAGTGTTCACGATATTTATTGGAACTTTTTTGTTGAGCTTGTTTCATTTGTGCCGGGTAGGATCACATTATTACATGCCAAAATCCCATGTCAGATTACTTGCATGTGTTCCATCAGCAATCGTTCAACCTACAGTAAAGGCTCAAATTGCAGTTAAATTACCGAAATATATTATTTTTTAAATTGGATAGTTTCACATCTACTTTTGCCTTCAGTACTTCATACAGCGTTCTAAGTTAGTTTGAATTATATTGCAATATGGTCTTCGTTGTTGCATAAACACAATGATAAAATGTCAAAGAAGTAATCTGAAAACTTCCCCCAGGGAGGAACAATTAAATTAATTAAATCGACACTTAGTCAGGAGTGTCGCGTAGAGATATTGTTTTACTGTAAGAAGGAATACTGACCGGTGAGACGGTTGTTCAATTTCAACCCTTCTTTTCTAGAAGTGGCATTGGAGGCATTATGTTTTTTGCGACTATCTGTCTTCCAATTTATCTGTACTTTTTGTGCCTCTTCTTTCAGAATGAAAATAATTAAAAGTCTGCATTTCATTTTGTTCCAACATTTGCAAGAGTCAAATCGTGAGGAATGCAGCTGCAGATCACCCAGCTCAACAGTTTCAGAGTGTACCAGACCAATCCACTGCTGGAGAAATTGATTCTTGGATGATAGCAATCCCAATACTTTGTTCCAGCCTGCACTGGACCCAGACCAACAAACACCGCTATTCTCGATTTGATGCCCCAAACACTGAGCTGCACTCCAGGTGGGTACCAGCACGACAGATAGTGAAAACTCAAGGCAAGATGAAGAAAGAGATGAAACATCAATTGAATTATTTTCAGAGGAAGGTGTTTGATACTCGAAGGTGGGGATGACAAAGATATCAATGTTCAATCTATTTCACCAAGGGTTTGATTTGCTAGTGGGGTTGGGTATGATAAACATCATGCGTCCAGTTTATTGCGGGTCGAGGAGGAGGAACGGAGGGTGGTTGGCATTGGTGTGCAAGTGATCCCCTTCCCCTGATGGTTCACTTTCAGAGGTTTCCTAAAGAGCGCCAGTCAGATTTTTATGTTACCTTGGTGTTGAAGTATGTTTAGATGTGTGGGCACCAAATAAACTGATTAGATTTTTGCGCAAGATCTGCAAGAGATTTCGAACCCAAGTCAAGGTGCTTCCTACGGAGGAGGGGGTACGCATTATTGCTTATGCTTGTCGAATCTACATTTGCTGTCGTTTGGGATTGGCCTATTGGGTAACTGTAGACAGGATTGCTTAGTGTTCAAGAAGGCATAATTACTTAGTCCACAGGCATTAGCCAGCAAGTCGAATTTGGGGCGCACAGGCAAGCCTCAAACAGGTGGACCCTCGTGATGATAAATCAAGTCCTTTGGCGTAACAAAGATTGTGTTTTTTTATTTAGCACGAGGAGGAGGTGAATGAAGTATGATAGGCCGTTAAATTGCGATGATTTCTATGAGCGAGCATGGATTTGACTTAGATTTTGAGCTGGTAAAATCTTCAGTAGGTGATCACAAAACCTTGGAGTCAGGAAGGAAACTAAAATTCTGGGGGGCAGACCAATTTTTAAGATGATGCTCTTGCGTGACCAGATGTTTGAATTTGCTCTAACTTGAGAACATAGCAATGCTTGTTCATTTACTAGGTGAATTAAAGTGGTCACAATGCTTATACCTAACACTCCAATTATTCGATGCTATCATCTATATAAAGCCAGCTCATCAATGGGAACCAAGGTTTCTTACTGAGGGGTTAAGACTGCCCACGAATAGCAATTGTAAAGGTTTGTTTACACAAAAAAAAATGCCCAGAATAGCCCTGAGGGACCTACTAGTGAAGTTAGGGGACCGGACTGACAGGTCGGGACGTTTACAATTTCTTTTCTTAGGTAGAAATTGAACAGAGTAGTCTACGGACAAATACCCGAGACCATTCGGGCTGACTCTACGATTAACTTGAGCAAACAAGACTTTTCCCAAGCGTGTGATTAGAGCTATTGGGTTACCTTTAATTTTTGTGTCAATGCGCACAATTAATGGACTTATGCGACGATTTACACAACTGTGATTTCCCATACCAGACATTCGATTATTGATAATTGTAGTATCTTTTGGCTACTCTGTAAATAGGACAAGTTATTGAACCGCAAGTCGAAGAGCGAACTGTGTACTACTACTTCTTCGAGGAACAGTTGACTGATAAATGAAGCACTGAAGATTTACAACCCCCAATCGTGCTGTGATGCATCTGTAATAAAGTACTCGAGATCACTCGAGAGGATTCCTATAGAAGCTAAGCATGATAGAATTTCACCCATTAGCAAATTATTCACGTGCAGTGGTGCAGTGCTACCCTTATGCGGAAAGACTGTCATCCCACATCTTCCGCGTAAGTTACTGAACTTAACTTTACTTGGAGCATCCTATAGGAACTATACATCTGAAGAATCATGTGAAAATCTGCCATTCTCATTATTTTCAATGATAACGTGAGCTTCTCAACTCATAAGAGATATGTTCAGGAGCCTCAGACAATCAAATCAATGGGAGAGCCTCCAATTTTGGTCCAAAAATGATGCCGGCATCAGCGTCTGCAGGAAGGCGAGTTAACATTACAACATCTCAAGATTATAAGAGGAGTATTTTCAAGAGTCTGGGGAGGGTATAATAAGGAATCAGAACATGCACTGTTATCCATCTGATAATTCTGCCCTTACAACTACAAGCGACCCATTCCACACCCAAAAAATGAACTCACCATTTTACATAAATATTGTTCACCTAATCAGTACAGGCCTTGGGAAACCATTCAAGATTTTGGTCGGGCCGAAAGGAAAACGCAGGGAGGGGGTTTGTTCTTGGTATTTTAAAATAGAGTCGGCTGACAAAAAAAATTCAATTAATGTGGGAGGACTGACAATGGATCGACAATTGCCCAGATATATATATATCAGTTGCTCACTGATATGCAAGTTGCAAGCCGAAACGAAGTTCTTAGCCTTGTCAGATACCTGATTCGTATATGTATCATCTTGTGAAAACTGAAATACTCTGCTACATTTGTCAGAGCAATTTTCTGCACGGTCCTCAAGTGTAACCAAAGTATAGGTCCAAAACAGGCTATAATGTATGCAAACCAACCTACAGTTCCATAAATCTCTTTTAAGTGTCTGAAACCAATATCCCACCCTATGTACAAATACAGAATTGGGTCGCAATAGTTCAAAAGAATCAATTATTTCAGACTTACATGAAATCAGCAAAATTCATAACCACTGAATTTTAGGAACATGATCTTCTAGTTGGATTGAAATGGAGCAAAGACTTTTAGGTGAAAAAAAAAACGCACCGTCCATATGGACCACAACTACTTTCGGGCAAGTCCAGGCAATATTGAAACGTGGCTGCTGGAATGACAGAACTGGTATGAACAAGACACCGGGTGGGACTCCCCGTTCTCACCGTAACTGCGTGGACTCCAGGAGTAAACCCCACGGCCATCGCTGTGGGTGTCTTATGAATGAGCGGACATTCTTCAAGATGGTGATTCACTGTCCTGATTGAAACAGACCCATTAACATGTCTAGGAGTTACGATTACAGCAGACTGGACACTCCCTACTCCTTCTTCTGACCTGAAAAGAATAGGGATGGTTTTGTGCTCGAGAAAAATTGCAAGTGAAACGCACAACGAATCCAAGTCTCCTTAGGAGTGATCGGGCTGATGGAAAATATCCCCTCTCTCTCATAAAATGATTGGGAAATTGCTATTGAACAAGGAGCTGGGAATAGTCAAATCAGTATTCTTTCCTCCAAAATCAAATGTATGAGAGGTCTGACTAAGCCAATGATGATGTTGTGTAATATTTAAAGTTGCTCTTTGGATGTGGGAATGTATTTCTGTGTTCGAGTGTCAAATTCAAATCATATATTTCCACAAAAAAAAATAAAAAATTCATAAAGACAGATAGCAAAATTACAAATTTAGCTCGCGAGAAATTTCACAAATTATCACTAAATGAGGCTCGGAAAACGTAATTACACAAAGACAAACGATAGGTGCAGTTAGCAGAGGGAGACTTCCAGTTCCTGTAGCCAATACGTTAATAGTGTCTGAGCTCTTGCACTAAAGTGGAGTAAAGTATACCACTCACGTAGTTCTTAATAAGACATCTAATTACACAATGTTTAACCTAATTAGCCCGGGCTTTTTGAACATTGCAGTAGCAATGTGATTGCCTACCGGGGTTCGGAGGGCAAGACAAAGGAGGGGGAGGGCGGGCCACTGGGGGGGGTAATTTGGCCCTCCCCCCTTCAGATCGGCGCGGACCGCGGGCAACCGATAGGGGGGGGTCCGCACGAAACGCACGGCTATATTTATGAGCCAGATGTAATCTTCCTCATATATCTTATGTTGGATTATAACAATAATATTAATAAGGCTTCTATTCATTTTTTATCCAATAGTAATTCAACTCCCCACCTGCAGGTCAATTTTTCATGATAATAAAATCGATATATTTTATTTTTTTGCAGAGACAATGCTCTTTGTAATAAAGCTGGACACGTGTGGCATGCCCTTTTATCATAAGCAAAACTCGGCCCATGAATTGCCTAACTTTTATGGATAGAGTGATATATGTCTTGTGATAGTCCAGAGGAGCATTTTATCTAACATATTCTTATGACCTCTCCATCAGGAAATTGCTGAATCAGAATTTAGAATTACTTATGAGACTATGGGCCTTTTGTGGTAGTCCAGAACGTTCGAGATATGTAATTTCTTATGTATTTCACACCATTCGTTTCCTCGAGCTCTATAAGAAACGTTTTGGGTTTTCATTTAGTTTTTCTCTCGGATGAAATCTGTCGGTGGACACGGTTTTTAGATAAATGTCTGGTGGAGTGAAATCGCAGCATTAAAATATTAGATTTCAATCCTCAGTTAACAAGTCAAAATAATCATACACTTTATAACATTGGCGCTGAAAACACAATTTTGCATTTGAAAAAACAACAGATTTTCATGTGTGTTTTGAGTGTATTTTGTGAGTGACCTGCCAAGTACGAAAAGTTGCATAACTTCGTAACCGGACGCCGGACTGTCGTTGCGAAAAAAAATTTTTGTTCCTCAAAAATGATGCGCAAGACGTTGAAAGTAAAAAGTCCTGATGGGCGAGCCGACCGCGCGTCAAAAAATTTCGATCGGCGGAGATGGTCTGCGCGAACATTTGTCGAGGGGGGGGCTATTTTAGCCCCCCCGGGCCAAGATAGTGCGTTAAGTGTTACACACACACCAATTACTTTGAGTAGTCAACCATCACATGTATTACCATTCTATTAATCAGCTAAATCTGATAGATTCTAAAGTAGCCTTTTTCTCCTCTTAATTTAAATAAGAAAATTCATATGGATACAAAAGCCTATCCTGTTTAGCCTAACCAAACTTGGGCCATATGACATTGCAAAACATGGCCTTACCTCTGCAGACTGTCAAGTTTTGACGATTTAGTTGCACAAGTCCATTTATTTCCTTCATTATCAATACCAAACGGTTAGTTGAGTACTAACAAATGGATGTGTTGAAGGTTTCGAATTATCCATACGTCATGATTTGTTGGTTTATGAGATGAAACTAATGATTGATATGTTACCAGAATATGTGTTTCTTTCCCCAAGTTTTAACATTTTTTGGCTCAAAAATTGCCGAATCACGGTTAGTGTTACCTTCGTTATGACCTGAGCAGAGACACAATTGGTTAAACGGCTAAACTTCCGCGGCGACATTTGGGCTAACAGCTGATTGCGACAATTTTGGAAAGCCCGTGTCACGTTAACGTTTTACGGTAAATTTTTGAATTTAAATGTCCAGATTTTCACCAAACTTATGTTATTCTACCCAAAGGTTCCATGACCAGGTGTTTAGTTATACTAATCTTAACATTTGTGGAACGATTTGAGGATTTATTCATTTTGCCGTTTTCTGACTTGCAAATCCCGTACTCTGTCTTTAAAACAAAAAGGGTAACATAATCCATGTAATGTGCAGTTAATTAGCCATGGATATTTGTAACTCACTAAAAATTTTCAATGCCTTGAATATGACATTATCAAGTGGAATTTACTGACGGACACAGCAAGTTTGAAAATCTTAGTGTCGTGAGTTATTGCATGAAGGCCCTTTTCAGTAGTCCTGGCCCATTATGAGCTCATTACTTGCGGTGGGTTTCCAACAACGTTTTGGATATTCCCTGTGGAACTTCACACGTCTGTGGCGATCCTCCAGCCGCCACGCCCCGTGGAATGTTATCCACGGATACCGACGACATGGGTAGCTCGATCTCTCGAGGCATGATGGGAAGGGGTCCTTGCCGCTTCCCACGGAACGGCTCGAAGCCGTCTCGGTCATCGGAACAGTCGCCTTCCATTGGCTGAAGTTTGAGGGCGCCATGGCATGAGTTGGAGTAGGCAACCTCTGTAGGGTGGAAAATAATCAAACTTATTCGATGGTAACGACCAGGATACTTCAGATTACTTTCAGATTTTTTATTGTTTTACTATTTAATTTTATGCAATCAGAAGAGTTCATACAAGCCTGGGGACTGTTTCAGAAAGTTAGTCAGCCCCCCTGACAAGTTGGTAAGAGCTCTAACAGTTACCATTAGTAATCAGTCAGTGCCAGTGCTTCTCAAGGCCAATCTAAACAATTTACTGAACTTGTCAGAAACTGACACTTTTCATGAAATGGTGCCCTCAATCTGGAATCACTGTAATGCAAATATTTTAGTTCTTCACCTCCAGTGGACAACACATAAGCAGTGGATATTACATTTCAATGAAATAACCACTAATTTAGAAATAGCACATACAGCGAAGAACAATCAACACAGGTCAGTGTTGTCTGCCGCTCCCTCAGCCAAATAAATTGTTTTGACTGACTGATTCTTATCAGCCCAATCACCCATGACAGTTCATGACAATGTAGAATGTAGACTTTGTAGTAACATCTTACCACTTTCGTTCTCTTCTGGATGTTAAAAGTAAAAAGCAACTGGGATGAACCTGATGAGCTGACGATATCTTCTACGTCTTGAAGGAGTTGGAGAGAGATCTGCGAGGTGAAGGAATTGGGATGCGAAATTTGCTGGTGAATTTTGGAAATATGTAAGAGTGTGTTGCGTCTGGACCACCTATATCTACAAACAAAAGTATTAATAAAACAGGTTATACCACATTCTTTCAATGTTGCCAGAAATGAGGCAAAAAGGGTTAAGATATGGCCCCCCCCCCCCCCCTTCAGATCTCGGCGGTCGACCACCCCGGATCGCAACAAAATGGCAAGCATGTGCCGGGCCGACCTAATCTAACAAATTGTTACAGTTATTTTTTTTTCTTGAAAATTGCTTTTAGTTAATTATGCTAATTCATGTTTAAACTAATGCTGTTGAAATCATGATCTTTTTGTCTAACTCACTAATTAAAGCTCCAAATGTGTAACTGCTTGGGTGTAGAGAGCCTTTTTGTTAGCTTTTCTTACCAAATGACTTGGAAAAATGTGATGTTAAAATAAATTTCTAATGTATTTTATGCTTTTGGCCCAATTTCTTATGTATTTTCTTTTTTTTACCTTTTGTTTTCATTGTTTTTAGAATGAAAATTAGTCGGGTGACTCATAGAACGAGATATAAACTTATGTAATTTGCTTGATATCAGTTGTTGAAAGCCAAAACAATATCATTCACATTATGCATTTTGGCCTGAAAACACAAATTTATGTATTGAAATTGTACGACAAAGATTAAGTTTTTTTGAGAAATTTTTGGTTGTGACATAATGTACAAAATACGGTATCTCTAGAACGCGCGTACCATGGTAGTCGCAAGTTTGAAGTTTGGTCTTAAAAGGATGCCAGGAGACTCGGATTAAGAAAAGGCATGAAACATCGCGGTTTAGAAGCTTTTTTATATCGCCGTGAAATGTGTGAGGCCCTCCCTACCCTCTGCCAAAATAGGGTTAACTGGCCAAAAAATTGAACTGTTAAAAGTGAGTCACCATGAGCTTCTCTCAAAGGTTGACACGGCATTCCATTCATACGGGTAAACAAAGCAATCCACCACATTCTTCAGGACTGGGCCCTGCGTGGATCCGTCTTTGTCAGCATGGTCCAAAATTCAGGGACATGGGTCCTATCATCATTATTCTGACATTCAGTCCCGTCCCGCTGTCGTGTGTTCTGAGGTAGTGACAGGCAGCCTCAATGCTCTCCATGGATTCGGTTGTCCACATTCATCTTGAGAACAAAATTAGATGCATTGGAATAGAGCAAAAATTTCAATGATTGGAGGTTTAATTGGATGTTTAATGTATCTAAGCCGTCACTAGTAGT
>JZLH01S0397639.1:2353-15165 GCA_001188425.1 Eucidaris tribuloides | reverse complement strand
TGTACACGAGTACATCGTCCGACCGTGAAAAACAACCCTTTTTACGTGTTTTTTCACACGCGCATGGTGTACACGTTCTAATGGCACTGGCCCCCCCCGGGGTGAGGCACTGCTGGTTATGGCATGATGGTATCAGTCGCTCACCGCTAAAGTTTTACACCGTTGAAATTCTGGTGGCATCTGCTCGATTTCACTCGCCGCCCAAAATGCACTCAATGTTTGGGTGGTCCGAACATCAACCTAATCGTGCAATCACCGTAGAATGATATGTTAAAATTCGAAGCTGCTAAAATGGCATAGTCTAAATCAAAGCCTGCCGAGTGATCGCCACCCAGTTGCTGAACGGTTGTCACTGCGCACTGGGACTCTTGGAAGATCGGTCTGTCACCAGTGGGTGAATTCAAAATTGGTCTGCATCCGGATAGCACCTGCTCGGCATTTGCCCAGCCACCACTAATTACATGTAGCACTCGACTCAGCGCGCTCCACAAAAAAGACAACAGCTAGTTTTTTGTACAAAGTTTTCAAAAAGGCCACATTCAATTTTTACAGTTTTCATTAACCCGTTGGAGACGATTTGATTTCGCTTTAACACGCATTTCCCATAGACCTCGTGACAAGATATCTCGTCTCTCGTCTTCAACGGGTTAATAAAAATGCCAAAATCACAGGAGAAAACCAAGGGATCAGGAGGAAAAAAGGGCTGGATTGCAATTCTCCCTATCACATACAGCTGATGTCAAGCGATAACCCGAGGCGATATAACATTTTCTCAATATCGATATATCGCCGAAAAAATACCGCGATACAGTATATCAAGGTTTGGCGCAAGTGTACACAAATTTAGTTACCTCTGAAACCGACATTTTATGAAGGCTACAATGCTTTTTTGTTGATATATTTTAATCGCACCCGGCTTGAAAGGAAGGACGACAAGGAAGCAGATTAACCTGCCTGTACGAAATTAAACAAAACTTGGATATCAACCAATGGAAATACAGTTCACCCCCAAAATTCACAATAAAACACCAGGGTAGGGATATCAATTTCATCTGACTCATGCAAGAACTGATATCTATGCAAATTCATTCTTCACTTGAACCTATAGAGAAATGAAATAACCTCCCTCAAAACTTATCTCAGCAATGTCAACCTGTGCATATGAATTTCAGCTGTCAAAACATATACCAAGCTGTGCAAACCAAAATTAACATCCAGTCGACCACTGAACACCACACCTCCAGTCATAATTCCCTAGTGGAATATTTAGGAGGAACCAAATCCCAAATCAAAAGATGCAAGATCCATTTAAGCCTATACAATAGTTGGTCTATCAGACCCTTGGTCTATACTAGTATAGCAGCCATTCCACGTAAATGTCACTCGAGTCACCCATGTTTCATGTCACACAAGTCATAAACCAGGGTATAGATCAAAACCGAGAAAATATTGAAGCTGACTGCTTTACCCGATCATGTAAAATCAATCATCTACATGTATATCCTGACTAGTGACTCGTAACACACAGCATGTGTGACTGGCGCGATACAAGTATAGAATGGCTGATAGGGAGTCCCCTAAAGTGAACCATCCTGAACAAGTCGGCTAACTACAAAAAAAAGTTGGCATATGATATGCACAACAGCACAAGTCTAAATAAGTCAACACATTTCACATAGTCTTGTCAAGATCAAATTCTACACTGTCTGTATTCCATAAATGTGCACTGTACACTACATTGTAGGTGCACATGATTTGATATAACGATGTCAATGAGTAGCTTGTGTTAACCCCTTGCTTACGGGAACCGAATGGCCTCTGTACAAAGTCTATGGGGATTTGCGAAATCTCGTAGTCAACATGTTAACAATTATATGCCTTCTGTTTCATTTTTGTTGTGTTTAACCACTACAGCTGATTCTCTTGCCAGCCATGGCCTACAACTTGCGGCCAAGGCCTGGCATTCAGGTGGAGACCCTGGGTCCGCTTGAAGGACAGGATCCGAAGGAATCATCGTCTAACGTGAAGAATGGGGACTGGTCTGATTCCAGGATACTGGTGGCTGTTGTTGTCTTTCGTTGGATCAACATGGCATTGGTTCAGACATCGTTTGCTGCCAAGACGAATACTGGCAGTCTCTGGAAGTGGCACACAATATGGTGTTTGGATATCCTTTCATACAAGAGTACTATAATTTTTACCCAGCATTATGTCTATTTTTGGCAAATTATTTGAAGGAATGTTGCTTTTACAGTTAGTTTCAAAAGGAAGAACATGAATTGCAACCTAATTGTCATTAATGTTCAATTGTACAGTGCGTCCCAGAAAAAACAGAGCCCTACAACAAAGGCTTATTGTGCTGAAGCAATGAGGCATACAGTTAGAAAACACATCTTCAAAATAAACTTTGACTTGTGCTATTTCAAGCACATTAAGCAAACTTATTTATCTGTGCATCTCTGAGTACCATGACTTTTAAAATTTAATGCAGGGTTGGGTTTCTTCCGGAAAAAAACTATTTTTTTCCGGGACGGCGGAAAAAACTGGAAGAAACCCCTTTTTTCCGGTTTTTACCGGAAAAAACTGGAAAAAACCTCCAAACAATATTTCCGGGCCTAATAAATAATATGAAATGCAGTGATTTTATGAGAATTAGTATTACAACAAATATAACTGGCAACAACTTATTTAACAGACAACAAGAAAAAAAAACCTACTTGCCACAATCTAAATCCAAGAAATAAATATTTTGAAATAAAATAATTATCCTTCCAAACGATCTCTAATAAAGGGCACATACATGTAAGCAGTGTATACTATGAGCTAGCATGGATCTTTTTCATGTAAAGTATTGCATATATGTCCTAAACTCTATTTATTCATTGTTATATTATTCAGCATCATGGTATAATTATATTTTCCCAAAAGCAACTGACACATCTTTGGCATCCACTTTGCATGTGTTAACTGTACTTAGCTTGTTTTCATATTTAAGGCACAAGTTTAGATTTGGGGATTTTTTTTTTATTTGAAAGGTTTATGCCCAAAGGTCATATCACACCAATAACAGATTCTGAATGTCTTTAGTTGTTTTTGTTTTATTCCTTACCAGTAATGAAAAATAGTTGGGGGGGGGGGGACCCCAGATTTTGGACTATATTTTACATTATAGCATCTAAAGGGTTAATAAGGTGTTAAGGTTATCTGAATTATACTTCATCAGAAAGAGCAGACTCTGATCTTTCCAATGAGGTATAATTCAGCTAACTTTATCACCTTATTAACCCTTTGGATGCTATAATGTCAAATTTAGTCAAAAATCTCGGGGGTACCCCCCCCCCCCCAGCATACTTTGAGAGTGCCTGTCTGTCACAACCATAACTGTATCACTGATAATTATGGTTGACACCAAAGCAATTCTCTTAAAACCTCTGACAAAAAGGTGACCAATTTAAGTGTCTGGCACAACAGCTTACACGAGGGAAAAAATACATGGGGGCTCGGGGCCATTTCGCCCCCGAAATGGCAAAAGAGCCCCCATAAATTGCCATAGGATTTTGTACAAAAGAGTATCTGGAACATGAAAAGTAACCCCCAAAAAGAAAATATTATTTTTTTCCCTGCCTTACACAAGGCTAATTATTTGACAATTGTTCTCCATGCTATAAACTGAGCTGTATACATTACAGCACAATCAGTTGAGTAGTTACGGTAGTTGCGTGGAGAAGTGACCATGAATAGGGGGGAATCAACAAACTATGGTTAGAAGTTCATATCCAAAACAGGGGAGAACAAAACACAAAAGAGCTGTCCTGTTTTACTATAGTTATGATAATTTATAAAATGAAAATCTTGAATAAATGATGAAAAAATAAACACTTAGGAGGTTTTTTCCGTTTCTTCCGAAAAAGCGGAAAAACCTGTTTTTCCAGGACGGAAAAAACCGGTAAAAACCGGCGGAAAAAACCGCCTGCGGAAGAAACTGCCAACCCTGATTTAATGTAATAAACCCTTTGCTACGCTTTTTGGCTTTGACACCATACATTCACCTTTTTCTTTTTGTGATGTGCACAGTGTCAAAGCCAAAAAGTGTAGCAAATGTTTTTTTACATTAAATTTTCAAAGTCATGGTACTCAGAGATGCATAAATAAATAAGTTTGCTTAATTTATCATTTGAAAGAGCATAAGTCAAAATTTATTTTGAACGTGTGTTTTTCAATCATACGCCTCATTGCTCCCGCACAATAAGCCTTTGTTTCAGGGTGCTGTTTTTTTTCTGGGATGCACTGTACATGTACATTGCTAGAGGTATTGTTTCACACGTTGAATATTTTTGGATGAAGTCAAAATTCCTGTAAACCCGGGGAAAATGTTGTGTAATTAAAATAAGGTACAGTTCGGCCTCGATTAACCAGCGATGTTTGGACAGCATCATCCGGATAAGTCGATATGGCACGGATAAAGAGAGATAGATCTGTACAAACACGATAGGGGGAGTAGAATACATGTCCTATAGTTTATAATTACAAACCACACACCGATGCTGCAAATTGCAACAGAATTGCAACACGCATGAGTACTTTGTTTACTTTTTCGCCCATAGCCAGCAGATTTATGTGTACAATTCTTGATAAAGGATGTATCAATTACAGGCAATTGACTGATAAGTCATTGTGCGGCATAATGGAGAGAGCGGTTAACTGAGATTTTGGGCCGTATACGAGGCCGAACTGTAAATCCTTTCCCTTATAAATATTTTTTTTTTATAATGAATTTTAAGGTATTATTCCACTTATTTCTGTTGTTTCAGCTGGTTTAATAGAATTGAATATTACATTTGATTGTTGTCATACAGTTGTAAGTGTAATTATGGCCTTTGCAATTCAGTTTCAGATCATATGTACATGTAGCTTTACGCAATGCTGTAAACTAGTCACATATAGTACAGATGAAATTTATGCACATCGGTATTTGTAGTGTGACATTGACTTGTAACAAGAAATCTTATGTTAGTCATTAAATATTTTCTGTGCAGTAAAACATCAGTCCATATGGAAAATTACCCTTAAGTTTCATTACCAAGTTTTGTGATGTGAGCAGAGAACTGGAATCAGTACTGCATTCTTGTTTTTGTTTCCTTGACAAGAAAATTCCAACAACACCTATGGCTACTTGACCTGGGAGTGGCAGGCAGGACTCAGAGGGTATACATACCCGGCATTGTTTGCTGCCCTCTATAAATGCCTGGCAGTGTTGAAACTCGACTACCCACTAGTTCTGGTAAGTTAAGAAGAGCCACAACATTGACAGAGGCATGCAAATAAGATCAGGGGAAAAAATATACGGGGGCGCGGGGCAATTTCGCCCCTGAAATGGCAAAAGAGTCCCCATTAATTGCCATAGGGTTCAATACAAAAAGAGTATCAGAAACAGGGCAGTAGCCCCCACAAAGAAAATTTTAATCTTTTTATTTTAATCTGTATCAGATACAGTAAGCTCTTGTAACAAACTGCTCAGGACTAAAAAAGAATAGCTTTATTATACTGAAATTTTGTAAGCAATAAAATACAATATTACAAAGATACCTTGACACGTAGGACCAGAAAAAATAGTTTGTTACAATGAGATGTATGTGTAGTAAGGTATTGGGACCAATCCATTGCACTCTTAGTTACTAGTCAGTAACAAGTGTAAGCGAATCTGAAGTGACACTTCCTACGAGAGCTGATTCATTCTGCAGATCATACTTTGCAAGATGCACAATGATCTTTGTTTTCCTTTTGCTTATCAGTTTGAATGGATTTAGTACTATCATGTGCATATTATCCCAAACACAAAAAAGATGATATCTATGCAAAGTACCAAGCCCGCCCTACCAGCCTCTCATACCATAGTTCAATGTATGTCATGTATGCAGATGACACTCAGATTTATGTCATGTTCAATAGCAAAGATAAAACCGAAGCAATAAGGAAACTGCAAGAATGTATGTACTTGTGTGATGTCAAGAATTGGTCACTTCACAATGGTCTCAAGTTAGATGAAAGTAAAACTGAAATTGTACACTTTTGTAGTAAATTTAGACAATCTGATCACATTGACCATGTTGATATTGGTAGCACAGTTTTGAAATACCAGTTTACAGGCAAAAGTCTGTTGAAAGTTCAGATCCATTTCCTTTGAGGTCCTTTTCACAATGACATAAATGAAAAAGCATTCATTGGATACTGTGCATTTTAATCACATCATGTTTTTATTTCAGTGTGAACAGGTCCCAAAAATTATGATCACGTCTAAGCCAGAAAAAAATCCTGGATAAATCTCTGAAAATCAAACTGAAAATGTTGTACTCTAAACATTTGAACAGGAACAATTAAAAAAGGGGGAAAGCCTCAATCCTTTCAGATATGATGACATAAATGGTACCCCGGGGTACCAACTAGAAATCCGCCATTTTGTTGAATTTTTTTTTTTTTGGCACTGTATACTGGGTTACAAAATAATGTAAAAGTTGTGGGATAAGTGTAAAAATAACAATATAGTTGTACCCCGGTACACCGGGGTACAACGATACCCCAGGGTAGTGCGTGGTGCATCATATGTAGGCTGAGACTGAGAATGAGCTGACAATCTCCTGGAGAAATATATAGTCAGTTAGGCGACAAAACCATATCTTAATTTTAGGGGAAATGGGGTGTTTATGAAATCTTGTTGCTTTGAAGCAAGATTTTGTTCTGCCCAAATCTCATATGTCAGGTCTTAATTGTTGAGCCACTGTCGCCATGTAAGTTGTAAATGGTAGGCATGTTTTTGGTTCTTTTGAATATTTAACATTTTGAAAATAATACAATGTTTGTAAACCTCAGCAATGTCATGTAAGTATTATGCTCAAGAAACAAGTACTTTTACTTTAAAACTCTCTAACATAACTTGTTAATGGGAGATGTTACAGCCTAAATCCCTCCCCCCCCAAAAAAATCCCAGTATTATACACAAGAAACAAGTACTTTTACTTCCAAAATTTCTAATATAACTTGTTAATGGGAGATGTTACAGCCTAAATCTCCACCCCCAACATCCCAGCCCCTCTTCACCTGAAGATTGACATTCTAAGCAGAATGTTTGAGGTATTATTGCTGAACCTCACTATATGCAAACCTTCCAGTCCTATGTGATGTATGGTAATAGTGTCTTATCACTATTATTTTATGAATTTTGTCATCTAGAGACACATATAATAAAATTTAGATATTTTGTTGAGTGCCTGATTAATAAAAAGATTAAGTGACGTTGCTTAGTGTTATCATCCTTCAGCTGATAAGGCCACTATCTATTTCTCTTTGTTTTTGTTTGTCTATTCCTTTTCTTTGATTCTATGTATGCAGATATTAGCTCCCCGTTTACTCCAGGCTACTCTGTCGGCTGTGGGAGATTTCTTTCTCTACAAGACTTCATGCAAATTGCATGGCAAGAGTGTTGGAAGATGGACAGTATCCTTTTTCAGTTAAAAAGAGAAAAAAAGAAGTCCCTCAAAACTCAACAACAAATGCATGACAGACAACATTCTTGACATGCACAGGTAAGGAAACATGTTGAGCTTGCATATGTTGAGATATGACAAGGAATCATAGAGGGCGTACTTGCTTATGATGGAATTTCCCAGGTACTTCCAGAATCATCCACTTTCCACAATGTCGTTAACTCTTAACATGCTGAAGTCGCAGACTTGCACCAAATAATACATATAAAGTCCATAGAGGTTTAAATCCGCTGGCACATTAACCCGTTGGCTACGGGAAGCGGATGTGCTCTGTGTTAACTCTATGGGATTTTCAGAATCTCGGAGGCAACGGGTTAAGAATTAAACTTAAAGACTTTTATAGGCTAACATTGTGGAGCTTCAGTTTAAAAAATTGTCAAACTGTGATATCTGAGCTGCATAGTAGTGCTTAAATAGAATGCGAACTGCATGAGACTGGATGCCTGAGGGTAATAAGGATTAAGTTCGCCTTTCTAGTCCCTGTCATCCGAAATGATGACAAAGCAATAATGATGATAATATTGATAATAATAATAAAAAGAATACAAAAGTTTGGAAAGTTATTCTGCCACTGGCAAGATAGGCATCAATGAACATCACCCATGGATTTCCACTACAGTGGAGTATAAAGTAGCCTAGATCTACACACACTAAGTCTATGGAGGGAAATAGGCATGGTGAATCCGGTCAACCTGAGTACCCCTAGATTTTCCCTTTTTTAAAGCACTAAATTATCATTTTGAAATACTTTTTTTTTTCACGGCTTATCATTTTCAGACCTTGCCAAAGACACTAAGAGCATGGAGGATTATTTAGCATACATTTTTTTCATACTGTGGTCATTGTAAGCCTGTGGATTTAAGGCCAAGTAAAAATTTAAAAATAGATTCTCATCTGGATTTTCAACATGAAATGGGTCCATATTTTTCCAAGATGGCTGCCTCATGTACAAAAGCTGTATGGCAAGTTCCAGCATGATTTTCCTCAATATCACCCGTCCATGGACTAGCACAAACACTAAAATGAACAAAAATGCAATATTAGCTTTTATTTCTTGGACATTTTTTTGATAATTTTCACAAAATAAGTGAAATGTCAGTCATCACAAAAAGGAGGCAGGCATAATAAAAGGAAATGGTCAGGAATGAGGAATTACCAGTAGTATCGTGTTTTAATTGTCTATGACCTAACACTACCGTCTTTCATATCCACTCTAATCTGTGATACAAACCATTTAATTATCTGCACCCAAACTAGCACAGTACTTGTTATGGAAAACATGAAGTAATTACTGTCTGTGGTTCGGCTATTCTATATTTGGTTCTTATCTTTGTTTTCAACTAACAGAAATATGTATTGTATTGACACAATATGTCAAATCCAAGGCTACATGTAGTAGATCCATGTTATTTCTGGCGTGTAAGTGGATTTTTCTGCTAAATTCTCCTTTGTGTGCCATGCACAAACCAATGGCAGCACTTTGCTATGCTTGCCTCCACAATGCCCCTAAAAGGCATCGTATAACAATATTTTCATTGAAAAAAATGTGAGCAACTTGATTCCCTATGCTACTAGTGTCTTTGATAATAATAATAATAATAGATATGATTTATATTGCGCCAAATCCACTCTGCAGAGTGCTCTAGGCGCAGGGTCTAAGGTCTAAAAAGAATCACTGAAAAAAATTACAGTTCAAAATGATCATTAAGTGCTTTAAAAATGTAAAAATCATTGAGACACCATTCCAATTTTCCCACATAGACTGCTGCGTTGCAGAATTTCCATCGACCGAGAATAATTAATGTGCCAATTTTTATATGTACATATTTTACAAGTGACAGCATAACTGTCTGAACTTTTGTGTTCCAGGGTGGTTAGTTGTCCATTCAGACACTGTCAGATACATGTATGTCAGATGGCAAAGTTTGACAAATTTTTAAATGGGTCTCCTACAATGTTATATAGTGTCTTTAAAGATTGTGTCAGGGATATGCAAGTCCATTACTTCCCTTCATTGTCAATACCAAACGGTAGTATAAATGATGTGTTGAAAGTTTGAGATCCATATACATCATGAATTTGTTGTTTTATGAGAAAAACTAATAACGACATGTTACCAGAATGTTGTTCTTTCCGTGAGTTTAAATCTTGCTCAAATTGCGAATCACGGTTATGTGTACCGTCGCAAGACCAGCAGAGCACACTGATTGGTTAAACGGCTAAACTCCGCGCGACCTTCGGCTAACGGCTAATCGGACAATTTTGGAACGGCCCGTGCACGTCGACGTCACTGTAAATTTTGAAGTTTAAATGTCCAGATTTTCACCAAACCTACCTATTCTACCCAAAGGTTCTATGACAGGTGTTTATTAATATACTAATATTCACATTGTGAACGATTAGAGCTGATGTCATTCATTTTACCGTTTTCTGACGTGCAAATCCCTTACTCTGTCTTTAATAAAGAAAAATAAAATGGTAAATAAATAAAATTCTTTCACATTACTTTGTGGTTTATTTCCTTAACTTTGACCTGTCAGCTCATTTTGATTCTAGGATCATGGTTTGTTTTCTATACAGCAACTCGTACATTAACTAACACTATGGAGTCGATTTTAACAGCTGTAGGTCTCTACTATTACCCTTGGCCAGTGGAGTTGCTTCATAACAAGAAAGATAAACAAAGGTTTGTAGAATTTGATTGTTTTCATAGAAATTCTTTAATGCAGGCAGACCCTGTTACTATCATGAAGTGGGGACCACAGATTTTCCATACAGTTATAGACTGCTTGCTATACCACTACATTACAAAAACGTACAAAAATACCATGTTTATACATGCTACTGCTACTGCTACTGCAGTGATGTTTTTTAGTTTTACAAACAGATCAATGTGAATTGACTGACTAAGTACAAGTAAGTCACTAAAATTCCTAGCAGATGAATAGTGTTGTACTGTTATAAAAATTTACCGATGATGATACAACTTACTGAGTAACGTGCACAAGATACAACACATTTTTGTTTTGCGCCTTCCTGGCTCAGCGACTGGTAATTGCATGTGTTTAATGTACAGAACTTACTGTGCAGAGAGCATTGGCTTTTTGATGTGTGCTGATCAATGTCTTGAAGAAGCAGGTGTTTGAGAGTGTAAATAAAATAGAATAAAATAGGTTTGCAGTCTCATCATTTGACAGGTGAGACAGTTGTTGGCTTCTTCCACTCAACATAGTAGTTCATACTTGTAAACACTTTGAGTTGTTTTCTGTCACTGCGACATTTGACTCTATTATCTGCTATACTTTAACAGGAGTAATTACAAATACATCGCAGTTGTTGCTTTAGCATGTCTTGTGAGACCAACAGCCATCATTGTGTGGTTTCCTTTCTGTATTTGGCACATCAACTCACGCCGAATTTCATCGATCAATCAGTCAACTTTCTTTCCCTTCAGGTATGTCGTGCTTTGTGTAGCATTAAGAACAGTGAAGCACAACTGCAGTAATAAATAAATAAATGAAATCAATCAATCAATCAATTAATCAATCAATCAATCAAATGGAAATAAAAAATGAAATGAGTAAATAAATGGTTAAATGAATTGTGTGAATAAATACAAAATAATCATACATACATATACATACATACATATATACATACATACATGCATACATACATACATACATACATACATACATACATACATACACACATACATACGTACATACATACATACATAAACAAATCCATAATGAAATAGAAGTAACAAAATATAAAATGTTAGCCACACTTAAAATATTAATAACAGTACGTGTATCAAATTTGTAAATCCATCAAATTAAAGCCATTTTTCATCTAATATGAATTAGAGGGGATTATTTTGAGTGACAAATCATGTCATATACACATGCTCTGAAAGAATAGAGTCTTGAAGTAAATGTAAGCAAATAGGCCACAAGTATGTGAAATAGAAGAGTTCTCTTAACATCTTAAACTGGTATTATTTCATTTCCCACTATAGATATTAATGTCTCCAAAGACTCCAATATTCTACCTTAATCCAATTTGAATTGTGTAAAAAACCTTTTATCAAGCAGTTGATATGCAAATACAAAGGTACATAGCCCTTTCTGAAATGTCAACAATTACTTTTGCCAAATTGCTCCTCAATATATTCATATGCCAGCTATTTTATGACCTGGTTACTGCACATTGACATGACAACACTGATGTAGCAAGTGTGTAGGAAATTATTTACAAAAAAAATATTGGGGCTTCTGTGTTCACATGTTTGTTTGCTCATTTTCTTTCTTGTAGTTTTGCTGTTCTCATGGTTATAATTGATACCATCAGAGTGGCCATCATTCTGTTCCTTCCCATAGGGTAAGTTTTATGATACTTAAACCTATTTAGACTGGGTTTTGAGTGTATGTTTTTGTCTTCTTGTTTCAAGTTTTTTTTTTTTTTTGGGGGGGGGGGTAATGTGACTTCCTACCCTGTTTAGAGACAGTGATTTTCCGTTTCTGGAAACCTGTAATTCTGTTACAACCCGATCTAAAAATGGAAATTCCGTATTGTCATAGAAAATGTAAACAGCAAAAACATGAATTCTGTTTTGCAAAGGTGAATTCCATGAATTTTTACATAAAGGTACAAGAACCAAACGGATTTTCCGTTTGATTTACCGGTAAAACAGAAAATCACTGTCCCTACCTGTTAATCTTTTACATGGATATCAAGCATATGCAAAATGTTATTATGTTATTGCTACCTTTTGGGGTGGGGTGGGGAAGAGGGTGGGGGTATTTAAGATATAAACTATGTAAATCTGCGGTATGTTTTACATTAATACTAGCTGCAATTTTGGTCTTATTGACAACCATTCTGAAAAATCGTTTATTGTGATGTACAAATGGAAGAAAGGATGTTTTCCTTTTTTTTTTCTACCAGAACAAAACTGTGCTGGGTAGAAATTACTATTATGATGTTGTAGTTTATTTTCAGTACCAGTGCTGTGAATGTGAAATTAAGCTCACTCGGATTAAATGGAAGGTCAAGTGTCAGCAAATTAAAAATCAGCGTCAAATCTAATATCTAATATTTTGTGATTTCTCTCACTCTCTTTTATCTGCAGATTCCTAGCCTTGTCATGTTCACTTATTGTAGACAGATTATTTTATGGAAAGGTAAGCACAACATCTTGCTTCATAACACAGTATTAAATTAAAGACACTATATAACAGTGTGGAAGCCTTATTTAAAAAATTGTCA
>JZLH01S0397638.1:31365-48926 GCA_001188425.1 Eucidaris tribuloides | reverse complement strand
CATACTGAGAAAGAACATTTTCCTACAGGTATACCGGTATATTTGCTTTGGTTTTTTAAGCTATGAAATACCAGCTTGAGCGCTCTTGCTTAAACACGACGTTCGAGTTTAAAACATTTAAAACAAAGCTGCACAGGAGGAAAATAAATCAAGGAATACTTGCTACTAAAATACTAAGGAAATACCTCGGAAAATAGTCCAGGTAGGCGATAAAAATTTAACCCCATTACTCGAGGTACAGATCGTCTTTCAAAACGCATTTATGAACTGCACTGGCCGCGATTGGTGAAGCTAGGAGGCTTCTCCCAGCACGTATTGCATTTGAATATACTTTACGGAAACCGTCTTTGTTGGTGTTCGCACCGCCGCAGCGTGACGTCGCTATTGTATGATTGTAGGAAGTACTCACTATTGACAGAAAATGGTTGAAGCACAAGCAAAATTTTAAGCATAAGAAAAAAGCAATCTCTTGAAATCCATCTATCGCTTAAAGTAATTTTAGCAAGTCCTTATGAATACGGCCCATTACATTCATGGTAGAACAAAGGCGAGTTCTGTATAATGTATTTAACTATTACGCATGAGAGAGGAAGCATTTCCTGTAATGGGAGATATAAAAGATCCATTCATTAATGTATAGGAAGTTATGGATATTTTCGTCCCCTTGACCGCGGAGCGAAAATCATTCCACTTATCAGTCCATGAGTGCACAATTGGAATTCAGTTTGCATCTATTGGTTTTGTTTTACCTGGCAAACCTCGGGAAGCTATCGTTTATAGTAATCACTTCTGCTTTTATATTTTTATGCATATGGACTCAATAAAAGACTAGAAAAGGCAATTGCTATTTTTTAAATTCATATGGCCAAATATCTAAATACCAAGTTTTTATCATCTTGACATACATTTTCGAAACACGTCTTTGCCATCACTTTGTAAACACTAATGTTTAGTTGCTAAACACGTTTTCTTACCGTGTTATCAGAATCCCATAAGAGACCAAGTGATTGTTGAATGTAAAATAGTTGGTAAAATATTTGAACAAACGAATGAATGAAAGAATAAATACATAAAAAAATAATACATACGTATGTAAATCAGTCAATCAATCAATTGAAGAGAATGAAGAAGTTGATTTTGAACGGAAGTTTGGAATGTCTGCCTAGAAATATCTCGCGGTTTTATCGTACAATTCCATTGTGAAGTGCTCTTCACTTACTAATGATATGGTAAATTTGTTCGTTCAGCTAAATTGAACGAGTACGCAATTCTTTCCACACTCTCAGTGTGTTTCTTTGTCAAACGATATGCGGAACCATGCATGTGCATGTATAGCGTATACAGTATACTGAGACGAACGTCAGTTGTGCGTCATTGCAGAAACTTCAATATATCTCAGGATTGGCAAAACCAAATGCAGTAAAATAAATTGTACTGGAAAGTATGGTCTTCTAACTTTATGACAATACCAATTTGACCAGGTTATATATGATTTTAAAATATTAAAAAAATAGTTTCTGATTAGACCATCTTTTAAGGACACACTGTACAACTTCACCTTTCACACAAGACCTGGGGCTGAAAAGTCAGGTTTCGTGAAAATAAGCACTGTACAGTGGCGTAACAACGTGTGGGAGCAACTTGCCCCCCCCCCCAAACAAAAATAAATTAAAAAAACTGATGTGGCGAACCGCTCCAACCACTTATGCTTAGTGCATGCACCTCTTGAAATAGATCATCGTAAGTCCGTATATGGCAATCAAACTTGTTCTTTATATTCAACACGTCTGATTAATCAATCATTTTGTTCTGTTCATCTATTCAAAGTGCACAGGCTCAACATATGTTTACACAACAAAGTAAATATTCGGGTATAGTCCTAAATTATTCGTGGCAGATGTGCCACGTTTACTCCAGCACTTTCGTGTTTACATGAAAAAACACCCAGATGAGATAAATTCACAATTATCACCAGTGATGTAGTGAAGTAAATTAAGAATTAAAAATATACTCTTCCACACCATTTCATACATCTGGATAATGTGTGTTTCAAATATTTGACGAACATATTTTCATCGTTGATTGGATTGCTTTGTTTAAAAATCGATGAAATATTTCAGAACACTACAGAACATACGTATTTCGTTTGCGGATCAATTTTTATAAGCAATTGCGATCGCTGCTCACCCTGCTTACCCCACTCGTCCCAATATACTCAATCGGTTGAAAGGACTAAAAATAATTATGAGAGCTTACTCGTTTGATCAGGTAAAAAATTCTATTCTCCTTTCTCTGTTAAAAAGGGGACCAGTACAAGTTAGACTGTTACAAAAAACATTGGACCAGAATGCTTCACAGATTGAAGTCTACGACTGAGAGAAATTTCCCTCTCCCCCAAAGGAATTAATTCAGTTTCAAACCCGCACGCTTACACGATTGTTTCTCTAGACTTAACCTTGTACCAGCGATAATGTAGCTAATATTGGAGATGAATTGAACACAATCAAATAATTTTGTACAGAAATTCCCTCTGCGAAACTCATCACCAATTTGGCACACGTTTTTCGTGCAGTTCTGCAGTCCTGCAAAATTGAAATTAGTTTCCCCATTGGGTTCCCTTATTTTTCAAGTGGGATAAAGGACTAACACATCCGTATCAACATATGCATAATTATGTTTGTGCTCATATTGCAATAGAAATTATTTAGAATTACCTAAAAGGAATTCACCGAGAAGTTCATTTTTCTACTAGAGTTTCAGAGTTTAAAAAAATCCGAACTGCTCCTTCGCTATGCTCGCTCGTGGAATTGCCTCTTAACCACTGAAAAACACAAAAATACATATCCATGTAGAATAAAAAAAATTGTATCTCAAAATTACTTAAATCGTTTACATTTTCATTTTAAATGACAATCAAGCACGATTAACTACTTACAGAAAGTTGAAAGTATGTCGACAAAACCATTTAGAATGGCTCCAGCGTGCAAAGTTCTCGATGAAGAAAAATAGTTGAGTAATTTAGATGAATTGTGAAGTCTTCATCAAAGTTGTTACCAAACAAAGCTTGATAGATGATTGTGATAACGGCTGATCTGCAGACAATGATGAAGAGATGAAGGAACACAAATCTCATCGATTTTCTCAACCGACGCTTCGCGAGAAAATGTTTATATCTCGGGAAAACTGGCAACTGAAAATTACAGATTAAATTTATGTAATATCTCGAGATCTCTTTATAGGTTATGAAATTTATGATTGGACTGCGCGTTATGACGTACATTGGTAAACTTCCGGTTCGATTGGATAATGCTTGCATCCGCATCAGCCAATTGGATTCTTCGCTGCCATGATGGTTCAATACTATCGGCAGTCCGAATCCGAAAACAGATTAAATCTATGATTTTAATTTAGAAAATGATGATCTGTGTTTGTTTATTCGTCTGTTTGTGTGTTATGGTTCTGTATCTCATCTTTTAGTTTTCATGGCCCCGCGGGCATGGCCATCCCACATGATCCAGTTACGTCGAGTACGTTTGCTCTTTTCCGAGTAGGCTATAGGGTTTTCGTCATGCTAATACATCTTCCATCCTGGAACCTAAACGTTTTCGACGATGATCCTCCAACAGGTTTGAATAAAATGAAATCGAGTGAAAAAAACTTACAAATTCCGGACGCTTTACTAGTCACTGGTATCAGACAACCGGGCAAGAGGTGGAGAGGGTACAGGTCGCAAGGGCGTAGGCTGGGGGGGGGTGGTGCACTGGGTGCACTGCACCACCCGCGCCCCCGGCAGAGCAAAGGGAAGTTCCGCCCCTGGTAAGCAAAAAGAAATTTTCGCCCCTTTTCTGCTTTCAACGCCTGATTTTCTCACTTTAGTTCCACCTCCTAAGGATTGTGCAACCTCCCACACAAAGTTAGTTCCACCTCCGCAAGATGTGCACCTCCCCATGCCCAAACCAGCCTACGCCCCTGGGTCGGGTGCTCAGTCGATCTATCTTTATCGTAGAAAGTTCTAGCATCTCGTCTATTCATCAATGACGCTTTCATCACATTAAAAAAAAAACACAACTCCGAAAACAAAATTAGAGCAAAAGGTGTGAACATTAGAAGGACCCAATCGGATCCTTTTCCATACCCGGTCTAGGACCCTTGGTCAAAAGGGCCCTTACCGATAATATGTCTATCGGATCTTTTTTGAAAATTGATCTACCGGACCCTTTTTTGAAAGTCGGCCTATCAGACCCTCAATCTTTAGAGTCCCCCCTTAAAGATTGGGTTATTCATTTGCACGTCAAAAAAAATCTAAATGGAATGAAATCAGGTGAAATCATATCCAATGTGAAGATTGATATAAATAAACACCTCTCATAGAGACTTGGGGCAAAATATTGAGCTTTGGTGAAAATCTGGACGGTTAAACTTCATCCTTTTTCAAATGACTCAGAAGCCTTTTCAAAAAACTCTTTGACGTCAAAGGTGCACGTGCCGTTCCAAAATTGTCCGATCAGCCGTTAGCCTAAGGTCGCGCAGAGGTTAGCCGTTTAACCAATCAGTGCACTCCGCTGGTCTTGCGACGGTACACAGAACCGCGATTCGCAATTTGAGCAAAATTTAAAGTCACGGAAAGAACGACATTCTGTTTGAAATCACGGAAGAATCGAATTCTGCGTACATGTCGATATTAGTTTTTCTCATAAACACAAATGTCATGACGTATTGTCTCAACTTTCAACACACCATTGTATGTATAACTACCGTTTGGTATTGATAATGACTTTATGAGGGAAGTAATTGGAGGAAGGTAATCCCTGGCTATCTTTAAAATGACTGGAGCGCTTCACTATTATGATTATTTTACAGAATAAAGAGGACTTGCCATTGCAGTATAACGTATGTAAAACAGTGGATTATTGGGATTGACGGATCAAAGGCGTCAGGTGGACAGTCGGTCACTCGCGATCCTTTTCTACCAGCTAGGACTTGTCTTACGCTTAGCGTTACGGTTATCTGGATTATCGGATCTTTTTTGAAATTGGTCTTACGGACAGACCTCGGTGACTGCTCGGTTTAGAGTTTTCTAAATGATATTGGAAACGCTTATACTAGGCTTATAGGCTATGTTTATTACAAATAAGACCTTAGATAATCCCGCTTTTGTCTGTCCGGGAAGATTAGCCCACGTTAATCGACGAGCACAACTTTATACATACAGTAACTGTGGACATTATTGAGCTTCAATATGTGTTTGGGCAATTCTTAAAATATGAAGGAATTATGTGCAGTCATACAATATGTTACATTTATTTGCTTTAATCGCATTTACTTTTATTTGCTTGACTAGACAAGATCGCATATATCGGAGAAAGGGTCGTATTTGGATGAGTGTTGAATCTTGAATAAGCTATTTTTTTTTAAAGTTTCTATTGCTTTAACTTAGCCACCATATCACAAGTTTATGGTTGATTGAATGACAAGTGGGTTCTGATAACTGATACTGTAGAGAAATGACAAGCAATACCTCTGTGCATGTTTATCGCTCTTTCATTCATCCGCTGGGTTACTATCTAAGATATTTGTTGTAATCAAACAGCAGGGCTGGGTGCATTATATACGAATAATTTTGGCTAGATTTGGTCACTATTTGCTATAAACTGGCAAATATGATTTTAGGTCACAAAATGGTCAACAAGTGTGCAAGGGTTTGATATCCTCGATTAGTTCATCAGCTAAAAACACGTGAAGAGGTAGCATTTTATTGATTTTAAATAAATTTATTATATGAAAATATATTCAGGATTCTGGTTTCAAAATGACGTTCAATGCCCATTGACCCACCAAATACGATTTGACAGGGGCTGTTTCAGTGGGTCTATTTATACTATTAATATACATTGAATATTAACAGTTTGATGTTATTAATATTTACTGATACTATATTACTAATCTATATTACTATTATTATTATGTGATGATGGCGATGACTGGATTGAAGCCATTCATTATTATTATTATTATTGTTATTGTTACTATATATTTCTATATTTATTATTATTATTATAGCTTTAATGATAATTATAATGATAACAACACTACTATGTACCTCTACGTCTACTTTACCTCATTATGAAAATACAACCATTATCTTTCGGAAGTATAGTACAGTTATTTGTCGTCCAATTGACCGGATTTAACTCTTAACATGCCGAAGTTGCAAATATACACCATACAATACATACAATGTCCATATAGCTGTAATTTTCGTGGCACATTAAGAGTTAACCAGAGAGATAGCCGATCAACGAGGTGACTATATTGCTTAAATGAGTCTGTGTTGTGTGTATGTAAATATTGTTTAAGTCCATAGATCAAGTGTTCAACAAAAACAGAAGTACTGAAGAAGTCTGAAGTACAATTCGAGGTCTCTAACAGTAATTTGACCTCAGTTCTGTGACCCATTGCCGCAGACAGCCGGATTAAGCACAATGCATTAGTAGGGCCACCGAGGTTCTTGAACAATAGCTGACCCCCCTTATTCATTGTGTTTCATCCAGCTTGCTACGCCAGTGGTTATGTCTCAATCGAATGGTTTTCTTCAAATGGGAACTATGGCTTCTTCTTCGTCCTCTTATAAATATATTATCCTGCTAATCAATGTAGCTGTTGTGTCAGTTACAGCAGACGACAGACCATTTGTCACGACACCAACAGCCAAAATCTACGGGAAATGGCGCGACGTGAGTTCTCCTCACGTTCCAGAAATGAAACAGAAAATGGCGGTCTACTCCCGTATTCCGTACGCCGAACCGCCGGTGGGTGACCTTCGTTTCAAAGCCCCTGTGCCGACGGTCCTGACAGGCGATTTCGACGCAACTCGAACGGGAATAGCTTGCCCACAAGCTGTAGTAGAGTTTTTCCCCTTGGGGCTAAATCAATCCGAGGACTGTCTGTCTTTAGATGTCTTCGTGCCAGTCAGAAAGGTTAGTACATACACCTGTTTCTGAAGTGAACTTTCAATGAAATCCAGAATTCTTATTCGGTTTGCATTCTTTGCGAAATAGTCATGCTTTCATTGCTTTTATTAATCGGTGCAAATTGGCGAACGTGGAAAAAAGGATTAAAACATTGAAAGTAGAGTGACATTTGTTAGGAAATAAAAAAAATCAAAACACAATTAAAATTTATTGTCATCATTTGGATAGATTGTAAAATTGTGTATCATCGTTAACTTCACCCTTTTGGAGTTGGTAGTTACTCAACAGGCAATAACGTACGAACCCAACGCATCATCATAATACATAAGTAGATAAGTAGGTGGTAAATATTTTGATGTTTGTCACTCAATTTTGATGGAAGAATTCTGCAACTGCGCTCTCCATATATGCATCTCCTGCATAAAAATATATACCTATATTGCACAGTCATCCCCTGCTGCAGTCATGGTGTGGATCCATGGTGGAGCCTACAGCGCAGGAGCGGGATCTATTGAAGTTACCCTACCAATACCGTTGGCTGCAGTCGGTGAAGTTATCGTGGTGACATTAAATTACAGAGTGTATGCGTTGGGATTTCTCTTTACGGGTAAGTTTCAACGTATATTAAAGATAAATGACATTATTGTGGGTAATCCTCAACTTGGGTTGAAACTATTATAGAATTAAGTAAACTATGCAAGGATTATACTGTGAAAATTTGATGGTAAAAAGTTGATTCATTCTACAATGAATTCCATCAGTATGCAATTGTAACAGACAAATCTTTTGTGTAACTTTCTATGGATTCTATTTAAATCGGGGCCTGAGAGAAACAAAATGCCAGTATGTTCATACTTGATTCGGCTTAAGTAAATAAATTAAAGGTAAATCCTTCCTGCCAGGATATTCACTCCAGCTGGTGTATCCTTTGATATATCGTTCAACCAGTTTAGTTCGAGAGCCATTTTATTTCTCCCAATCATGACAGCCCTTTAAACGAGTGGCGATCTCATTCCACGATTGTGAAGGAACAAACGTTTCTCAACTTCTTGGGACATTAATATTTCTTGTTTCATTTTTGACGTGTGTAAGGAAAACATAACACCCAGCGATAAAATTACTTCTTCTGTAGTTAGTCAACCGGGACGGGACTACGAACAAGCGTTTCGTCTTGCGAGATCTAGAGCGGTCAAAGATATGCCAGAGACTATGTAGTAACTACGAATGGAATACCGGTCCGTTTCTTTTTTGGGAGGTCAAGCTACTCTCAAAACTAAAGACTAAAGACTGGGTCCGGGAAAATGGTTTTTTGTTTAATTTTCTTATCATCTTGCTAAGATGGGATTGTTAATCTCGATCTCCACCCATAAAACACAGATATACGATTAAAGAACGTAGGTATTTAGGCTAAGGATTAATATCTAATTGATAAAAAAATACCACTAGAACTTATCTTTACTATAAGAGAATTAAAAAAAAAATCATCCACGAAGTTTTATACCAACATTTCTGAATTGTTCTAATATAAAATAGACCAAATGCAAGACAGATTCGAAAGAGCGTGAGTTTTTTCATTTTTTTATTTTTATTTTTTTATTATTTTCATCTTGACCGTTAGGATACATTTCGTCTGAATTCCAGTGGTTGAATATAGACCCTCTGAAAATAATAATGTCCCTCAAACACAACGTGAGAAACGGCCCAATTTCAAATGATTTATCGTTTATATTAAAAAGAAAAACTTTACAACGTATGAATCGGAAATTTTGAACACAGCATTGGTATGTACCTATTTTTAGTTGGATCAAATGTGAAAAGAAACAGTGTGGTTTGCAAATCAAAATATGCCTACCGTAGTCTACAGATAGGCAAGAGAAAAACAAACGTTCTATTCTACCACACCACAGGGATTTTTCTGAGCATTATAGGTAGATTAGTACCTCGATTTTAAAATGAGAGTAAAAAGAAGGCGTTTTCCATTCTGTCATGACAGTGGGCCTTTAATGCATCATTTTTATTGGAAATGTAAATCGAACAATTACAAAGATAATTGGTAATTTTTGCAAAGACCCTCCGGTGCGACGTCGTGATTTTGAACAACAGATTTATTATGTTTTACGTGTCCTTTTCCATTATCCAATTTAAATATCAATTTTAGGTGACGAAGAAATCCCAGGGAACATGGGACTGCTAGATCAACGACAGGCCTTGTTGTGGGTACAAGAGAACATAGCAGGTAAGTGGTAAGCGGCTTACAAAACTAACCATAAAGTTATAGCCACTAGACAATCAAGGCTCCAATCCAAATTGTTCAAAACAGCCTTACATATCATAATACTTTCAAACTGGAATGCTCAGGCAAGGAGAACATTTCATTGTAATGGCTTTACTATGCATCTGAGTAATAAAACACTTACATGTAGTTGGTTAATTTTTGTTGAGTAGTTTTCATTTTACACTCATGCTCATAATTATGGAATACTTTAGAGACATTTAAACAGTTGCCATTTTTCCGTGATCGGTACATCTGGGATTAATATCTGCTCACCCCAGGTGAAACAATTATAATCTAAGTATTTCAAGAATGCTGAGCATTTTGTAGCGTCCGACTCGACACTAAAACCTGTGTTTATAAATGGCGGTAATCAGCGCTGTGGTTGAGTCACGTGGTGGTTACGCACGTTATTAGACTTGTAACAGACAATTCTAATGGTAATTTAATGATAAGTGACAGATCAACATTTATAAGTTTTCTGTGTTGCTGCATTTAATTAATTTAATTAAATACCCTTTTCATGATTTTTGTGGATTTAAAAAAAATTGTTATTACGCTAAAACATATTCTAGTTTTTACTTGAGTCATCTCATGAAATCCAAAAATTGCTTCACATACTGCATTTTTGTGAAATGAACACTTGTCTTGAAAATTTTGGACGATATAGGAGATAGAACTTAAGTATCAACAAAGTATTCCATAACTATGAGCAGGTGTGTACTAGAAAACAACCATAAATATTTGTTGCATTTTTTTTTTGGGACGACCGTTTTTAGTGGCGGCCTTTATGATAAATATGAGGGTTGTTTGATTTATTTATCTAAGCGCAAACACCTTCGCGAAATCTTTTGGAAGGGGTTATCTCAGACAAATACGATTATTTTTCAGTCATGATTGAACAACTAGCTAGGTTGTTATACCACCAAGTTCCCGGATTAGCTGTAATTCTATGTATTTGTTTTGCTGTAAATAGCATTTGGTGGTGATCCGAATCGAGTGACCATTTTTGGAGAGAGTGCTGGATCTGGAAGTGTCAGTCTTCAACTTCTATCACCAATGAGCTCTGGCTTGTTCCATCGGGCCATAATGCAGGTACACCACCTTTGAAATATCGATCAATAAGATGATTCTTGTAGGTTGTCTCAAAGGTTATAAGAAGAACATTCTTTTGGAATCTTGAACTGTGGACAATGAACCATGCCTTTACTCGGCAGTGAAGTACCTTTCCTGCAATATTACCACCAGTCACTGGCTATTGCTGATTATGCAAATCTCACTAGCGTACCTCGGGGGGGGGGAGGGGCTTGGGCCCAAAGTGCCCCCTCCACAAGGAAGAAGGGCCCCTTTTTTGCTTTGTCAGCTGATCTGGGAGAGGGAACATGTAACAAGAGGAACCCTGCTTGGGCCACTGATTTGGAGTGAAAATCTCCCCCCCCCCCCTGAGCGACTTTTCGGCGGTTAGCGTGACGGGAAAAGAATTTGGACCTTCCGGGAAAAAAAAATTGACCAAGGATTTGGCCGCGGATGAAATTGCCTCCTCTGACGGCGTACACCAGGTACGTCACTCACTGGCACATCTCAAAGATGACTGGTTGTAAATGGGGTTCAAAATCACTCAAAAGGAATAGTTCATTAGCATATTGATGAACAATCTGTTCATTTCCAAAACATGATGTAGCTGAAAAGGGGTTTCTTTTACTCAATGATGAAAAATTAACATGCCATGAGAGAAAACTGCCTACATTGTCAACGTAACCTTTACAAATGAAAATTAAGAAAAAAAAACTATCCTTATAGTTACCAAACCATTAACCCTTTGCACGCTAAAGAGTCATTTGTGCACATTCGTACAATTAAATAGTACAATCGTAATAATTATGTTTTTTTCTTCACTTTTGTACAGGAGACACTAAAAACATAACTAGTTTGATTAAGTAACATCTATAGAAAAAATTACCCCTTTTCAGTGCCACAAAAAGAAAGCGAAATTCAAAGAAAATTTTAAAAGAACAATTACCATTATTATCCCCTAAATATAAATTCAGCATGTAAAGAGTTAAATGATGGACAATTATAGCAATTACCTCAAGAATTATTGAACACAATAAAATGTAAAGTGAGTTGTGTGTGTGTGACTACCAGCAACAGCGTCTATTCAGTCGCAAAGTATAGATCAGAAAGAAATTTCCTGAAATATTGAAAAGTTTAATCGATAGTTAATAATCAACTCATTTACTGTTTTCCCCTCACAACCGTAAACCAGAGCGGTGCTCTCAACCAAGCTTGGGCCTATAACCCCGTCAGAGAGATCGCCGTTAAAAACACTTTTGAATTTGGTCGGGGTGTTGGCTGCGACTCAGAGACATCCACGGAGTTGGTGGCGTGTTTGAGAGGGAAACCTGTTGAAGACTTCGTCGAGTACCAAGGAAAAGCGGTAAGAGGATTGTGCCACATGTAGTACAGTCAAACCTGTCTTAGCGGCCACCTCTCTATAGCAGCCAACCTGACTATAGTGGCCACTAAAATGATTCCCCTGGAAACAAATCATGTTTCAAATAACCTGTCTATAGCATCCACCTGTCCATAAAGGTCACATATTTTGTTTCACTGAGGTGGCCGCTATAGACAGTTTTACTGTATTTCTAAGCGTTTTTGTTTGGTTGATTTGGTCACAAGATGTTAATTTCATAATTCCACCTGATCGTGAACAGAATCCGACAACCAAAGTTTTTGAGTGTGCATTTGGGGGAAAATGTGTTCTTCTGTTATCCTTTGAATAAAATAGAGCAACACTCTGTTCGTTTTTAGAGTGGATCTTTACGTACTTCCATGTATTATCGTGTAAGAGAACTGTAAGCAACTTCTTATTATGTTTATTCCATCTGAACAGATCAACGAGTCACGAACTAGCTTCTTCAATCCTGTTGTCGATGGTTCCTTTTTCCCTGACGATCCGTACACACTCATGAGTACAGGATCCGTGAACCAAGCCGAGGTCATAAATGGATATCTTATTGAGGAAGGAAGACTTTTTTGGGCAATGATGCAGCAGGACGGGGGAATAAATAAAACGGCTTTCCACGATTTGATGTCTGGAAGTTTACAATCCACAGATAAGGTCTTGGTGGATTCGACAGCATTTGTCTACACGAACCCATCACAGGTATTTATGAAACCATTTTAAAGTGTAATTTCGTATTATTTATTTATTTATTTACTTATTTATTTATTTATTTATTTATTTATTTATTTATTTATTTATTTATTTATATATTTATATATTTATTCAGTCTTCTTTAGGCAGTTCTACCAAGGGGCCCTACACATATGAGAACGTTTACAAGTTACAAACATGAAACTGTAAAAATACAAAAAACACTTACAATATGACAATCATAAATACTTTAACAAAACAACAAAATCACATTATACTTAACTAAGAATAATACAAACTAAATCGAAACTTACATATAAATTAAATTAAATGGCTACATATCTTAAAAAATTATACAAGACAAAATTAAATTACTCATGAGTTCGTTTACAAGTTACAGACATGACGCTGTGAAAGGACAAAAAAAACTTATGACAATGAACAAAACTTTGACGAATCAACAAACTCACATTAAACTAAATTAAGAATAAAAGTAATTAAATCAAAATTAATATAAATCAAATTAAATTAAGCAACATATCTTAAAAACTATACAAGACAAAATTGAATTGAACTTCTGCAAAAAGTTGGATATTAAAAAATATATATAGTAATAGTTATTAATGTGCCATACCTATTTATGCGCAAGTGTCAAATTGTTAACTTGGCAATAAATTAATCCATCCTGGTAAATAATTCTGTTATCTCACTGTCGTCAATACCAGGGTTGCCAGGTTTTCTGATTCTCAAAACGCCAAATTACATGCCAAATTCACATTTGATACATTTCATAGGCAGAATAGCCTAAAATTGGTTATAAATAACGTTGTAATCAATTTATAACACATTTGAAACACCGGCTGTGGCCCAAAAATTGGGTGTCGCGGTTTACGCGCAGCCAGATTTTGCACGTGAAGAACATGCACACTGCTACTTTGGGGCTCTTGTGGCACCTATTTTACTGAAAATCCTCTGAAAATAAGGTTTTAAAATTATTTTTAGGTATGCCAATGTAAAATGCCCCCCCCCCCAAAAAAAAAAGGCCAAAAATCCGTTTTGGCATGCACTTTGAATTCTTCAATGCCACATTTGGTGTTTGGGGCATTAAAAATGCTAAAGTGGCAACCTGGTCAAAACTTAAACTCTGCAGCTTCTCTATCACACTTGACACAATTATAGATGATCCCGAACTATAAGGATTAGAAAGATTAGCGAGCATCAAAACGATTAGAGCTTGATTAATAAGTTTCTACGAATAAACCTAAACGTGACCTTGACATAAACCCTTGACATTAACTACCATTACTGCCATTACCATTACCATTACTACAAATCTTCATAAACACTGCATATAATGTTGGTACTAAAAAGGTTGATGTTTATTCAACTTTTTACTATAATTTGCTATTGGAGCTGACTTATTGGGGAGATTATTTTATTTTTATATAATTATAAGACCAAACGACAAAAGTGATGTGTGACAGAAGGGTATCTGCCCGAAGAAAGGGAACCATTGGGTGATTTCAAGTTTGGTGTTGAAATCTGGTGTTAGTGTTGTAACAACACTAACACCAGCTATAACACCGTACTTGATGTCAGGCCTGGTGTCGGGGTTGACCTCGGAAATTCTGACGTACTTCCGGAAGTTGGTGTCGAAGCTGGTGTTGAATATCGTCTGCTGAACCGAGTACCGTGGTTGGTGTTTGTGATTTACATGTAATTTTTCCATTCATCAACACTAAACCCTAGGGTTTAGGCAATTCTTGATTTCAAGTTCGGTGTTGGTGTTAGTGTTGGCCTTGTGAGTGGCAGAGCTGACATGCTCGTGGCTATGGAGAAAGCTTCGCTGTGCGACGCAAACCGTTGAAAGAGCCTTTTCCCGTTAAAAACTTACATAATTCGCCAAATTCATATTAAACTTCCATATATGAATAGAGGAAAGTAACTTGCCTTTCAGATTCATACAAGTTTTTTGGCTGGCAGTATTGATTTGGTGTCATTTTTGTAACATAAGTCCAAAAATTTCGGCCATCGGCGTGACTTTCTGCCAACGCCATGAATCGCGCGTGACGTCACTCGGTGTTATGTTATCGATAGTGCAATCGGTATCGTCTGCTTAAACCGAGCTCGGTGTTGGAGCTCGGTTTAGCAGACGATTTTGTTTCCTCGACACTAACACCAACACCAACACCGAACTTGAAATCACCCATTGTAGGACAGTGGTTAGACCAACCATGATGGCTTGATACCAGTACCTATAGAAGACAGGAAGAAGCGTTTGATGTGGCATATTTGAAGATGTTGGGATTTTGTTTCCGAATGAGTAGGAAGGAATAAGAAGGAATTATATTGGGAATGAGTTTGTGAGAAGAAAAGCAAACGAAGAAAGGTTTGGGGATAAAAATTAGAGGTAAGATTGCGGTGATTTGGACTTGTCCGGGGAGGGGGGAGGATAAGGAGAAAGATGTTTTAAATGGCGTCCCACGAAAAAGGGAAGAGACTAGAGACATGAGAGAGATAGACCAAAAAAGCTTTATGGATGTGGTAAGAGAGGCTATGACTATATGAGGCTGATTGGTGTGACAAAGGAAATATCACAAAATAGATCGCGGTAAAGAGCTATACGCTGTGTCAACCCCTAATTTGTTACAAGCGGACAAAGAAGAGAAGATGAGAATGAATGACAGATCGACCAAAACTTCTCCATAACAGTGCGCGACTGTTGATTTTTCGAGATATACCGCTGTAGTAAAACTGTCTCTCGATAGAGTTCATGAAGTTCATCATTCTTTCTGTCGTCTTAATTGTTGTGGTCATGGTCTGAGTAATTTTGATCGGGAGCATTAAAATTGTATCCCATAACTTTAAGTTTGATGAAGACCCATAACACTTAAAATGAATACCTATACTACAATCATCTCCTGAACATTAATACCCATAATCATGAATTTTGTTTTACAGTAGTTCTGTTTCTGCTTACCAAAATTTATTCCCAGGTGAATGACCCGGAAGCAGACTACACCGAATCCTATACCAATTTCCTCGGCGATACCATGTTTGCTTGTTCATCCAACGCCATGACAAGAAGCCTGGCAGAAGCCGGTACGACGGTTTATGCCTACGTCATGACACACGTCCCATCTAAGTCCATCTGGAGTCGCTTCTTTCCAGACGTAGGGGCAACCCATGGCGAAGACATTCCTTACGTGTTTGGCTCTCCTCTCATGGACAACAACGGCTTAGAGGAATATAATTACACTTTCACAGACGAGGAAGTATCCATGTCGATGGAAATAATGCGATATTGGTCGAACTTTGCCAAAACAGGGTGAGTAAACTCGTGATGGACAGCCTCTGTCCCTGGACTCAAGCAAGGAATTTATTATGGCGAACGTCGTGAGAATGATTAATATTGCCGGTCTCAGACGCCATTTGCTGCTGAGATCACGTACAGAATATGAAGAAAAAACAGCCATTGCTGAAATATAACATTGGGTTTTACCTTATTTAGTATTTTAATCTTGAACACAACATTTATGGCACACGTGCTTTATGATGTTTCTTGGTTCGTCCTGGTGCGATGCACGTTTTACCGTAACATCGCATTAAAGAATCGATGGATTTTCGTGAACTTTGTTGAGATGTTTTGTAATCGTCGATGAAATAGGTTTATGTTTACAAGTCGGAGGTTAAGGGTCATATGTCATGTGTCAGTATTTGGATAATACAAGCAATACTGAGGATAAGACTTTCGCTGCTATTATGTTCACCCGGCCCCTTCAAAAGAGGAACCTACTCATTGTCATAATTAAATCTTTGTTCATGTAAAACCATTGCATCCATATGACGTAGTCCCGATTCAAAAGACTGGGGCAGTACTTAAACGGTAGTACGCATTCATTTTCTGCAACAATTCGTATTGTAGAAAGGATCAACTATATCAGAATTCAAATTCTGTTACATTTGCAAACACAATAAAATACAAAGAAATCTTGACAGTTGGGACCGGTCAAATTACGTTTTTATAAAGAGAATTTGCTATATCAGTGCCCTTATATTGTAAATGAAAATGTTATAGATGTAACAATTAAAAATTTAAAGCACAAAGTCAATAGATGGCTCTTTTAAAAAATGTGTAACATGGTCATTGATGACAAGTTTTGCCTCTATCTGTCTATGCACAGTGTCAATATCTTGAGTAAAACCTCAATAAACAGAAATGAAAAAAAAAAGAACGCCTAGTGTTCTACATATTTTCTACCGAATGCATGACTCATTCATAACACACTTTCTTGTAAACTGATTTCATGTAGGGATCCGAATCATTCATCAGACGAAAGTGGAAACCCGCAAACTATATATCCTGATTGGCCGAAGTCCACTGAACTCGATCCCATGTACAAAGAATTCTCTCCGACATTCGCTAATCACGAGGGATTTCCACGTGCCAAAGAGTGTTTCTACTGGGACAAGATCTTCCCCTTACTTATGCAGAATTCTAGTAAGTAGTCATGAACAATCATAGTAACCCGAATTATATGTACAGAATATCTATCTATCTATCTATCTATCTATCTATCTATCTATCTATCTACCTACATATATATATATAATAATAAATAAAATCCACGTGTTGGTACGACTATTGATAACACAGAAAAAACAAAAATCTTTGATGCATTTTAAGTCCAACATTCGGATTAAAATAAATCATGTTAAATTTCATCAAAGATTTCTTTATGTTATTTTCTGTGTTTTATATATATATATATCTATATTTTTTTTCCATACCGATATTTTGATAAGGGGCCAAGTGAAAAGTGAAAAGTTGCAAAATGCATTGTTATTGTTACATGATCCGTGTTTATTTGCATGGAGAATGGATTGTGTTTAATGGTGTTGCGATAGTTTTTCATGCAGTGTTATCTGGTGTTTTCACATTTTATTTTGAATATCAATTATGATTTAAGTGGGTAATTGTGAAATTATCATCGTGTATGAGTTTCATTAAGATTTCTGAAAGTTTTTCAAAGTCCCCACCAACGAACATTCAGTCATCCATAAGTACAGCTGAAGCAATTCTCTTGACCACAGTTTGAATCACGCTACAAAACAATGCTAAAAGCGAGAAAGATTAAAATTATTCTTTACCACTGCATTT
>JZLH01S0397638.1:5470-31340 GCA_001188425.1 Eucidaris tribuloides | reverse complement strand
CTCTTTACCACTTCTCTTCTCCCTCTTTAATACTTTTTTATCTCCAAATCTTTTTTTTTCTACTCTATTTTTCACTTATTTTTCTCCCATATATTTATTTTTTATTTACTCTCCTCTATTCTTATATGTTCTATTATTAATTTTTATACTTAATAAATTTCTATTTCATTATATTTCCACATCTTCTTCTACTAAAATCTTTCACTACATTACCTTCCTATTTCATATTAACTTCTTTATCATTTACTTCTTCTTTCTCTCTTCCTTCTTCACTTACTCACTTTTCATTATTCTATCACTCCTCATTTTATTCTTTTTAATTTCTTTTATTAATACTTCTTTCTTCATCCCTTCTCCTTTTTTTCCCAATCTTTATACTTAATTTTCCCCACTCTCCTCTTTATTTTTATTTATTATTTCCTTATCTCATCATCCTTATTATTTCTCACATTACATCTCTATATTTCTTCTCCATCTCTTTCATTTCCCAATCTAATCTCATTCTCAACCCATTATCTATTATCTACTTATTTCTCTCGCTTCTACTCACTCTACATTTTCCACATCTCACTCCCTGTTTCATACCTTATCACCAATTTCCCCTTTCTTCTTATACTCTTCTCCTCTTCCTCATTACCCTTCCTTATATCCTACTTATTTCTTCTCTTTTCTATTATCTCTTTCACTTAATAATAATTTCTTTTATACTCATAAAAATCTCTAATTCACTTTTTCTTCACTCTTATCATCTTTTTCATTTTCTCTCTTTTATTTCTTATATATTTTTTTTTACCTATCTTTTTCCTTCCTCCTTCTCTTCGCTCTCCTATAACCTCTTTTTTCATTCTTTACTCTTCCAAACTATACTTTATCATTCCTTTTCTTTTTCACTCTTCACTTTCTATCTCCTTCTATTTACACTTTATTCTTTCTCTTTCTTATTTTTCTACTTTATATATTTATTCACATCTCATTCAATTTTCTCATTTCGTTCCTTCATTAATTTACAATTTCACTTTTTTCTCTTCATCCCACACCCCATCTGTTTCGTCTATCTCCTATTTTTTTCTCTCCTCTATCCTTTATTATTTATTATTTATTTTTCTCCATATTCACTTTCTCTTTTAACCATTTTCTTTCTTCCCTTTTTACTACCCTATATTAATTTTTTTATTTCTCCATTTTCCATTTCTATTACATCCAATCATATTTTTCCTCTTACCTATTTACAATTCTTTCATTTTTCACATTACCCCTTCTTTTCTCTAATTCTCATCTACCTTTTTTTTTATCCCCATTATACTCTTATTATATTCATTTCTTCCCTTCTCTTTCATTTCCATCTCTCTTTCATCTCATTTCTTTTCTATCTTTTATTATCCCTCCTCTTTTTCCATTCCTTTTCTTTAATTCTTTACAATTCTATTTTTATCTTCTCCTTTCTTTTATTTCCCATCACTTCACTCTTTTAATCATTTCATCTTCAACTCCTTCTCTCTTTTATTCTTACCCCTTCTCGATTTATATTACTTCTTCCCCTTAATATTACTTCAACCAATCTCCTTTCCTTCAACTCCTCTTCTTCATTCTTTTCAAATCTTCTTTATCATTTTATATCCTCATTTCCTCATTCTTCATTACTATTTCTTTCTTTCTTATTATTTTAACCTTTTTTCTCCCCTCTTTTACTTCGATTTTTCACATTTACTTATTTTAATTACTTTCTTTCTTATATTTCTAAATAATTATTTTTTCTCTTCATCCTACATTTTTTTATTTTTCTCTTCTCATCTACTTCTCCACTTTTTCACTTTCTTTCTCTCACTTTTCTTTTTTTTCAATATCTTTCTTCCTTATTTACTTTATCTTCTTCTCTTTCACTCTCTTTCTTTTACCTTTCCTTACCTCTCTTCCCTTTACTTTTTTTATACTACATCATACTCCTAAATCTATCTTTAATTTCTAATTTTCTCTTTTCCATTTTCATTCTCCCTTATTTTCGTCTACCTATTTTCTTCTCTTTTCCTTCATTTCTTTACTTTATTCTCTTTCTCCCTTTTCATTAATATCATCATTCTTTTATTTCTTTATCTATCTTTTACCTTCTTATTATACCTTTCATCTAATCCTTACTCTCTTTTCTCATATTTTATCTTTTTCCCAACTTTCTACCATTCTTACTATTTATATCAAATCTTTACTTATACTCTTTCTATCACTTACCAATCTTTATTTTTCTCTTTTTTTTACTTTAATTCTTCCATCTTTATTTTTCACTTTTTTTTTTTTACTTCTCACTTTCTACTTTCTTTTCACTCTTAATTTTTTTTTTCTCTTCTTTTCTACCATACTCTTCCTTCTTTTTACTCCTTCACTAATTACAACCATTCACTTTCTAACTAACTTTCATTCTTATTTTTCTTACTTTATTCATTTCCTCTTAATTCTTCCTTATTCTTTTTTATTCTTCCCTTTCTCTTATCCTTATCTTTTTTCTCCTCTTTTTATTTTACTCTTCTCACTCTTCCCTTTTTTCACTTTATCTCCTTTTTTATTATTACTCTATCTTTTAAACTATTATTCTTTTTATTTTTCCTCATTATATCTTTCTTTCTTACTTTTTCTACTTTTAATTATTCTATTTCCCTCTCACTACTCCCTCTCCATTTCTTTCAATTATACCATTCATTCTAACTTATTATCCTTCCTTCTTTCTTCTTTTCATACTACTTTCACCCTTCTTTTACGCTCTATTCCTTTTCATCTTTCCAATCCTCTTTCTTCATCGCATCACTTCTTTTCTTCCCAACTTACTTATAATTTCTTATTTTATATTTCTTTTCTAATTTCTTATCACATCCCTCTCATTCCTTTTCTCATCTACTTCTCCCTTTCCTTTTTTCCTTATCCTCTCCTTCATTCCTCTCCTTTTTATCCATTATACTTATCACCCTCCTTATATTTTTTCATTTTTTAATTTTACCCTCATTCTTATTTTCCTATCTAAACTATTCTCTTTTTTCTTTCCCTCCTTATTATTACCCCCCTTTTTTTTATTTACTTTTATTTTTACTTTCTTCTCCTTCTTAATTTTTATTTATCTTTTTTACTCTTTTCTATACCTTTTTCTTACCTTTCTTTTTCCCTCAAATCTATCTTTCTTTTTGCTGTTTCTTTTTTTCACCTTCCTTTCCCTTCATTCTTCTCCTTTCTCAATTATACATATCTTCATATATTAATTCTCACTTCTTTCTTTTCACCTTTACTTTTTATTCTGTTCTCCGTCCTTTTCTCTCAGGTTCTTCTTTTTTCTTTTTCTTCTTCCTCTCAGTTCTCTATTCCTTTCTTCCTCACTAATCTCTACTTTTTATCTCCTATTTCCACTTCCTCTTTATACCTTCTACTTCTCTTCTTACCTCTATACTCTTCTAACTCTTTCACTCTCTTTTTTAATACTATTATCCTTTTACTACTATTCCTTCACTAATCATTTTTCCTCTTTTCCTCTTACTCATTCTTTACATTCCTCGCAACTATCCATCCAATCCATCCTAACTTTTTTATTTTATTTTCTTCTCTTCATACTTTAACTTCTTCTCAACCTTACCTCATCTTATTTTCTTTTTTTACTTTTTTTATTTCTTATTCCTTACACTTCTTTTTTTCCTCTTCATTTCCTCCTCCCTTTCATCTAATTTGTCATCATCATTCCAATTCCTTTATTCTTCTCTTGACCTTCATCTTTACTTTTTACCTTTTTTTCATTTTTTTATTATCTCTACACTCCTTTCTACCACTCCTCTTCTGATATCTCTATACCATTTACTTCACCTTCTCACCTAATTCTAATTATTTCATTTCTTCTATTCCCTCTTTTTTCACATTCTTTCATTTTCTCTTTCTTATTACTTCTTTTTCTTTTTCATTTTTGTCTCCCCTTTTTCTTACTTTATTCTACTACTTCTCTTCCTACCCTTCTCTTTATTTTTATATACTCCTACTTACTGTCTTTGTACTTCTTCAACCTCACATTTATACTTTCTACTTCCCTCTATTACTTTCTTCTTTTTATTTCCTCTACCTTCTACCAATTTCAATCCTCTCTTTTTTCTTCATAACTTACTATCTTTTTTTATCTTCACTACATCTTATTAACAATTTTTTTACTTACTCTCCTCATTTAACTTCAACTCTTCTCTTCTCCCTCTCATAATTTTTTTCTTCCTAATTCATCTTTTCATTTATTTTATAATTTATTTTTTTCTTCAAAATTCTTTTTCTACCCATTTCCTTTTATTTGGTCTATGTTTTTATTCCCTCTATCTTACTCTTTTTTATTTTCATTCATCTTCCTTCCTCTTTTTCTTTTTTCTACTCACCACTTCACTTCTTCCCTCTCTTTATTCCTCTTCCTCCTATCTTTTTTTCATAATTCTACCTTTTCTATTTTTCCCCCACCCATTCATATCCTCCGCTTTTCTAGATCTCCTCACTTCTTTTTTTTTCTATTGTCTATTTTCTCCCACCTATGCTTTTTTTTCTTTCTCTACCTTTTTTTTAATCATTGTGACTACTTCCTCTTTTTTTTTAATCTTTATTCTTCACTCTTACCTTTTTTTTACTTTTCTCTACTTCATCTATCTCTTTGAATTTCTCATTTCCATCATTTTTTATTCTTTTACTTTCTTTTTTTTCTTCTTTTTCTTTTATTTCTCACACATTAATTTTTCTCCTATTATCATCATATTCCTCTTAATCATCAATCCACTTTTTTTCTCTCTTATCCCTCATTTTTTTAGCCTTCTCTCATAACTTTACTTTCCCTTTTCTCCCTTCTTCTTTTATTTTTTTTATTCACACTCCCTCCCTACTTACCTTTATCATCTTTTTCTTTCATCCACTTTCTATTTTCTTTTTTTCTCTCTCTTTTTCTATCTCCATTTTCTTTTCCACTCTTTCATCCTTCTACTTTCTTATCCTCCACCAATTCTATTATTTATTACCACTCATTTATTCTTTTCACATTCTTCGATTTTTATTACTCTTCAAATACCTTCTTTTTTTCTTTTTATTCTTCACACTTACTCTTTTCTTCTACACTTTTTTTCTTATCCTTATTTTCTTTTCCTCAACACTTTTCTCATCTCGAACTTACTCGTCTACCCTTGCTTCACCCAATCCCAGTCCACTCTCTTCATTTCTTATTATTTCATACTTATCTCACTCACGTTTCTATTTTCACATTCTTCTGCTTTTATCACCCCTAAATCTTTACTAATCCCCCTTCTTTTTTCAATTTCATAATTCTTTCTTTACTTTTTAATATACCTGTTCTTACTTACTAATTCGTATTTCACTCCTCCATCTTCCTTTCTCATTTCTTCTCTTTATCCACAATTCATCTCATTCTTTTTAATTTCTTATTTCACTCTTCTCTCTTCCACTCTTCTTCTTTTCACTCTCACTTAATTTTTCATTTAATCTTTCATTCTATCATCTTTCATTCTTCATTTATTTTCTTTCTATCTATATATTCCATATTATCTTTATTTTACATATCATCCTTTTTACCTTCTTTCTTTTCTCTTACTCCTTTTACTTACAACTAATCTTTTTCTTAAATATTTTTTTTTCCCCTTTATTATTTTCATCTTCTTTATTCTTTTTTTTTATCTCTTCATTCTTCACTTTTATATCCTTCTTTTCTTACCTTTCAATATTACTTACTTCCATTCCCCCTTTTTTACCTTCTTTTTTACTTCCTTTCCTCTAATCATCTTCTCTAATTACATTTATTCCGAGTTCTCATCTCTTTTTTACCCCAGTACTAACTCTCCAATCCTTTCTCTTCTTCCTCATCTTTACTCATTTCTTTATTACATTTACTCATATATACTTAACCTTTTATACCATAAGATGAGAATGAATGACAGATCGACCAAAACTTCTCATAACAGTGCGCGACTGTTGAATTTTTCGAGATATACCGCTGTAGTAAAACTGGTCTCTCGATAGAGTCATGAAGTCATCGATTCTCTTCTGTCGTCTTATATTGTTGTGGTCATGGTCTGAGTAATTTTGATCGGGGAGCATTAAAATTGTATCCATAACTTTAAGTTTGATGAAGACCATAACACTTAAAATGATTACCGTATACTACAATCACTCTCCTGAACATTAATACCCATAATCATGAATTTTGTTTTACAGTAGTTTTGCTGTTTCTGCTTACCAAAATTTAATTCCCAGTGTGAATGACCCGGAAGCCAGGACTACACCGAATCCTATACCAATTTCTCGGCGATACCATGTTTGCTTGTTCATCCAACGCCATGACAAGAAGCCTGGCAGAAGCCGGTAGACGGTTTATGGCTACGTCATGACACACGTGCCCATCTAAGTCCATCTGGAGTCGCTTCTTTCCAGACGTAGGGGCAAACCATTGTCGAAGACATTCCTTACGTGTTTGGCTGTCCTCCAATGGACAACAACGGCTTTAGAGAACTTATAATTACACTTTCACAGACGAGGAAGTATCCATGTCGATGGAAATAATGCGATATTGGTCGAACTTTGCCAAAACAGTGAGTAACTCGTGATGGACAGCCTCTGTACCTGGACTCAAGCAAGCGAATTTATTTATGCGAACGTCGTGAGAATGATTAATATGACCGGTCTCAGACGCCATTTGCTGCTGAGATCACGTTCAAGAATATGAAGAAAAAAAGCCATTGTTGAAATATAACAATTGGGTTTACCTATTTAGTATTTTAAATCTTGAACACAACATTTATTGGCACACGTGCTTTATATGCATGTTTCTTGGTGTCTCTGGGTGCGTGCACGTTTTACGCGTAACATCGCAAGTTAAAGAATCGATCGATTTCGTAAACTTTGTTGAGATGATATTTGTTAACTCGTCGAATGAAATAGGTTGTATGTTTACAAGTCGGAGGTAAGGGTCATATGTTCATGTGTCAGTATTTGGATAATACAAGCAATACTGAGGATAAGACTTTCGCTGCTGTATTATGTTCACCCGGCCCCTTCAAAAGGGAACCTCTACTCATTGTCATAATATTAAATCTTTGTTCATGTAAAACCATTGCCATTCCATATGACGTAGTCCCGATTTCAAAAGACTGCGGCAGTACTTTAAACGTGTAGTACGCATTCCATTTTCTGCAACAATTCGTATTGTAGAAAAGGATCAACAATATATCAGAATTCAAACTCTGTTACATTTGCAAACACAATAAAATACAAAGAAATCTTGACAGTTGGGACCGGTCAAATTGCGTTTTTATAAAGAGAATTTGTTATATCAGTGTCCTTATATTGTAAATGAAAATGTTATAGTTGTAACAATTAAAAATTTAAAGCACAAAGTCAATAGATTACTCTTTTAAAAAATGTGTAACATGGTCACTGATGACAAGTTTTCCTTCTATCTGTCTATGCACAGTGTCGATATCTTAAACAGAAATGAAAATAAAAAACTCCTAGTGTTCTTCATATTTTCTACCGGATGTATGACTTATTCATTACACACTTTCTTGTAAACTGATTTCGTGTAGGGATCCGAATCATTCATCAGACGAAAGTGGAAACCCGCAAACTAGTGGATATCCTGATTGGCCGAAGTCCACTGAACTCGATCCCATGTACAAAGAATTCTCTCCGACATTCGCCAATCACAAGGGATTTCCACGTGCCAAAGAGTGTTTCTACTGGGACAAGATCTTCCCCTTACTTATGCAGAATTCTAGTAAGTAGTCATGAACAATCATAGTAACCCGTATTATATGTACAGAATATCTATCTATCTATCTATCTATCTATCTATCTATCTATCTATCTATCTATCTATCTACATATATATATATATATATATATAATAAATAAAAATCCACGTGTTGGTACGACTATTGATAACACAGAAAAAAACAAAAATCTTTGATGCATTTTAAGTCCAACATTCGGATTAAAATAAATCATGTTAAATTTCATCAAAGATTTCTTTATGTTATTTTCTGTGTTTTATATATATATATAAATATATATATATATATATATATATATATTCTTTTTTTTTTTGAGTTGAAATGCTATACTCTCCTACCATTTGGAAATGTGATCACATCAATACATGCACCAGAATATTGTGACCTTTACATGTAAAAGACCAATTAACAAAAAGGGTCTTTAGACAATCAGTCTATCGAATCATTTTCCATACCGATATTTTGATAAGGGGCCAAGTGAAAAGTGAAAAGTTGCAAAATGCATTGTTATTGTTACATGATCCGTGTTTATTTGCATGGAGAGTGGATTGTGTTTAATGGTGTTGCGATAGTTTTTTCATGCAGTGTTATCTGGTGTTTTCACATTTTATTTTGAATATCAATTATGATTTAAGTGGGTAATTGTGAAATTATCATCGTGTATGAGTTTCATTAAGATTTCTGAAAGTTTTTTAAAGTCCCCACCAACGAACATTCAGTCATCCATAAGTACAGCTGAAGCAATTCTCTTGACCACAGTTTAAATCACGCTACAGAACAATGCTAAAAGCAAGAAAGATTAAAATTATTCTTTACCACTGCATTTGCCGGACATCATAACTCAAAACATGTTAAATTCTCCAGAGACTACGAAATTACACCTTTGATACTCATGCATAACCACCTCAATTTCAATACACTCCATGTATGCTGTATACAAAAGAAGGAATTTGCCATTGGCAATAACACCTCATTTTTGCAACTTTTCACTTTTCACTCGGCCCCTTATTAAGATGTCTTGCACATTTCACGAATCTGTAATCATACCAAATGTGGTATCATTGTAAAGGAAAATAAATAGGCTTTTCAACGATACCAATATAAAGAATTATACTATACTACGAAGAGAGATATCAACGCTCAAAGTTGAGTTGCAGAACGTTTTTGACGGGTTATTAATTGGTCTTTCGGGCCCTTTTTGAAAATCGGTCTGCCGGACCCTTTCGATAATCGATCTGTGGGACCATTGGTCTATCGGACCATTCACGGAATTTCGGTCTTCCGGATCCTTGGTCTGGGGTTTCCCCTATAAGTTAAAGATTTCTTATTCTCCAATAGGTGGAAGTTTGGGTTTTGGAGAAAATAATTATTTGTCTAACCTTGTTTTTTTAGGGGGAGTGTATATAAAAGAAATGAATTCTTATGAGAGTGCGTTTTTATGTAGAAGAAAAAGGAGGAAAAAAAGATGAAGAAGGAGATGAAGGAGGATGAAAAGAGCAGACAGAAGAAAGAAGAAAGAAAGAAAGAAGTGGCAGAAGAAGCAGGAGAAGAAGATGAAGAAAGAGGATGAAAGAAAGAAGAAAGAAAGAAGAAAAGGAAGAAAAGGAAGAAGTACAAAAGATAATAAAATAAGTTAAATATGGTGTGGCGAAAGTATAGTATCTATAATCATGTCTATTGTTATTCCGGACAAAATATGCTTGCAGACTAGTTATGACTAATATATTTCAAGCAGAAATAAACTATACCGTAAAGAACCAAAAGATATCATTTTTCTCGTTTGGGGAACCATCGTTTGGGCGACGCCCTCAGATAACTTTACATGTACTTGTATATAATTATGCAGATGAATGAGGTTAATGAGGAAGTATACATTGTTTCGTAATTATTCTCAACAGTGGAGCTTGCTGGACTGAAATCCACGCTAGAAGAAAAAGTGGAAGCTGACAGTGGAAAGAGCTGTACTGATCCCGAATCTTGCCCAGAAAACTGAGGAAGCAGAACTGGAGCCATCGTCAGCTAATGCTAGTCCTTTTTCTTTAATTCTATTTCAAGCATCTCAATTATTAAACTATGGAGGATAAAAGACAATGTGATATTAGTCAATGATCCAGTCTGTTGCCCTAAATCAGTAAACTGTAAAGAACGCATTTTATTTCATAAATTGAACACCATTTAACTGACACAGCAACTTATTTCTTTCCAATTCACATACTAAAACAATGCATACAATGAAATGAAGAGTTATAACAGTACATGTATACATTATTAAAATCAGTGTATAGTTTTGATAAAAGGTGAAAAATAAAGTTTTATATTGTAGTACTTTTTAAATAGACGTATGCCATTTATTAACGCTCTGGAAATGACACTCTTTAAAATGCTTACATTTTTGATAAATTCATATTTTTGTATAAAAGGTCGAGACCTCAGATTTGTTCACAATAGAAAATATACATAAAGATATCTTCTTGCTGATCATTTTCAAATCACAATATGTTATAAAGATTATTTTCGGTTGGTTTGATGTTTCCCAATATCTGGGGTAAAAATAAAATACTTTGTGACAGATTAACGTTGAGGAATCTCATTTGCAACTCTCCCATAATACACTCGGCAAAACATTATTCATGACCTTAGAATATTTATAAAGGACTTGCCTGGGAAATCTGAAGATCAGAAATTACCTAGATTTCGAAAAATGTGCAAAAACCAATAGTTGTGCAGTGTATGAACTAGGCCTACTTTTCTAAATGTCACTCGGGTACAATAGGCTGATTACAGTACTGTAATACCAGACGGTTGTGCTGGTCTGTGTCAGGCACTTTAAGGAATGCAAGGTCATCTACAGTACGTGAACAAATTACCTATTGCACTATGGCAATGTCTTTGGAGATAAAAAGTGACCTATATGTATATATTTTTTTTTATTGTATATACAGTGCTAAAGTGAACAATACCCCATGGAGAGTGACAGTAGAGTCAGTTTCTGGTGTAGGCTAGAGAGCACTATAACAGAGAAACTACACGGGCCAATCTGTGGTTCACAGCAGCTTAGGGTAGCTAGAGTGGGTCGTAACAAAGAAATTAAATGAGTGATTTAAGATGCTTATGTATATGCACTGTCTAAAAATAGACCAGTACTGCTAATATATTTTTTGTCACTCGAGACAAAAAAGAATCAGCTCGAAGTCAAATGTTTGCTTTAATTCCACTAAAACTGCGTATGTAGCTCCTACACATTGCTGAAGGTTAGGGGGGGGGGGGAGGGGGCAGTGTCATTACAAGGTGTACACCATGCGCGTGTATGGACTTTCAAAATGGACCCTAAACAAGTAATTATCTGTCGATCTCAGAATACCTTAAACAAGTATTCAAGTCTGAAAAGATACCCTTTTAAAGTAACATTCTTTAAAAAGTATACCCTTTTTTTCCCCGATTTTGGCGATTTTGATACCCTTTTCAATGTACGCGAGTACATCGCCCGACCGTGAAAAACAACCCTGTTTATTCGTTTTTTCACACTCGCATGGTGTACACCTTGTAATGACGCTGCCCCCCCCCCCCACGGGCATAACCATTTTCTTCTATGTATCTGCACGATGTTAAAGGCAGGGGATCTCTTTTGCATGCCTAAAAATTAACATTGTGTAAATACAATGGCATTTAGAAGAAAATGCCATCTGTGAACCTTAAGCAAAATATAGGAGCTAGAAACTCAGTTTTAGTGGAATTATAGTGACCGTTAGACTCAGATTGAATTTTTTTCTCGCGAGGAAAAATTCCTACCATAGAACGTACACTAAACGGCTATTGTTTTTCTTTTGCATTTTTTTCAAATTCTAGGCAATCACTGACCCTCAGATTTCACAGACATGCCCTTCATCAATAGCCTAAGGGTAGGGTTATCTTTTCCTGGTCTGCAGGGATGTTTGCAAATGAGATCCACTGCCTTTAAATTTTAGGCGTGAAAAAGAGACACCATGCGTTCAAACAGTTGTCAAAGTGAATAATACTTCAGATCTATTTGTGAGCTTTTAGTCGTGCATTGCAATAAAATATATTTCAAAAATGATTGTCGATAATCCATTGTTTCAAAATGTCTAGACACGGCTGCATACAAACCTAGGGATTCTGTTTTGCAATAACTTATTGATCCGTTGTTACCTCAACGTGGTATAGGCCATAGGGACAAACTGACAGAATAAATCGTGTGATAGATGGTCCAAAATACTTGCTAAAAAACCCAATTGCCCTTATAAATCATGTCACCAAAGAGCAATGGCTCGTTTAGAGATATTTTAAACTCAACAGTGTAAGGCATGACTGGGTAGCTGTCGGTTGGCCCGCTGTAATTCGACCCCATAGAACTGAATGAATAAAATTCTTATGCAAGTTATAGTTACATGGACTCTCTATACCCCATACGCACCCCTACATGAGAACACCAAGGTGGTCCCACCTCCCTGATAAGAACATACACATTCACAGTATGCAATATGGGCTAGTGTGTTTGTTGTGTGTGTGTGGGGGGGGGGGGGGTTGTGTAAATGTGTGTGTGTGTATGTGTATGTTTGTGCGTGTATGTGTGGGTGTGTGTGAATGTGTGTGTGTGTGTGTGTGTGTGTGTGTGTGTGTGTGTGTCTAAACTTACAACTTCTCATTACGAATTAATTCAATAATTAATAAGAACGATTCGATGTAACGTCACTAATTAAAAACAAGTTCAACGAATTCACTTAATTTGACTCAACTCGAAATTTTCTTCACGACGTTGAGGGAGCTGTTGGCGTTGCTCGTGGTTTTGACGACGTCTCGCTCGGCACGAAAAGAGCGCCACCAAGTACGGCTTGAAGCCGTGTCCTCCGAGCGCGTACATGCACGGATTCAAGATCGAATTTAGGAACCAGAAGTAATTGAACAATGTGTGAATAAACTGGTAAAGGGGATCAGTCTCGTTCACGTTACGGTCCACCGTGATCCATGAATGTACAGTCAGAATGATGAACCGACAGAACACAAATGAACCAATCACCAGAAGGATCTTCCCGTAACTGCGTTCATAACGTGGACGTTTATGTTTTGCGTTCTCCGCCAGGAGAGGGCGGGCTTTCAGTTGTCGCCATATTCGTATGTAACAATAAACGATGACGATCAACGGAACGATGAATTGGATGCATGGTTGGTACATGTAGAATGCCACCATTCCGACGTAGTCGTGATGTCTAAGAAACTCTCGGCATTGTCCACATTCGTCGACACCCGTCAAGTACAGCTGGGGGAGCTCTAACACGGCTGCAACTGCAGAGAATAAAGTTATTTTTATTGCAAATTAAGATAATTTGCTTGAGAATAAAATAAAAACTTGTACAATTATAATGGATCCGATGATTTTTTTTGACACACGATGAAAAGGGGTTTTAAAAGATGTATCTACCCGCTGGATATCTGCCCACGGACAATTACCCCAGGTTAATTACCCCTCAGGACAATTACCGCCAGGACAATAACCATTTTGATAATTGTCATGGGGTTATTAGGGGTAATTATCCGGGTGATAATTTTCCTGGGGGTGATTGTCTCGGGTGGTAATTGTTCAAGGGGATAATTGTCCTGGAGGATCTACATGATCTAGGGGACGAGTGTCCTGGAGGGTAATTGTCCTTGAGGGGTAATTGTCCGGGTGGTAATTTTCCGGGGGGGGGGGATTCTTTGAAAATTTTGACTACAGAATATTACCGCAAGCCATCACAACGATACCGAATACGGAAATACTATTTTTAAAAGGCAGATATCAATATGTGGCTTCTAAGTCATAATTTGCTGAACATCATTCCCGTTTTGCCCTAGGTAAGCATAATCTTAACAACTACAGCAAATTGACCACCATAGCGTCCATGGTATGCCTCAATCCCCTCCCCCTCCCCCCAATTCTCCACCAAGCAATAAATGGTCATGACCACCTACTTCCCTTAGTCCATGAATTCGTGTAAGCTCCTAGGGATATAAATTTACATTCTACACCTGTACCGTCATGTAACACAAGGCCTATGCCTTGCAATGTGTTATCATGTCATGTATGCCCAGGGATAGGCTTAAATAAGAGCTACAATCTCGAGTAAACAAGTAAAAGTCAATTATTCATAAGTTAGATCGGCATTTGACATTTGAACTTTGACCTTTAACCTTATAGTTTTACAGAAATATATTAATACTCGTTACTAACATCATCACAAAACCGGACGTACAGACGTAAGGGCAATGTGAAAACATAATGCCTCTAATTTTTTTCGAAGATTAGGCAAAATGAACACATACAATTAACTCGAAATAAATCAATTGTCTTGTTATGGCATTCACAATATGTTACAAAGCGTCAAGGATAGAACTTTAATGGGCCACAAACGTTTGCACCATTTGATACGAGTTTTCTGTAATGATAGTGATTTATTGATTCGATTTTCAAAGTCAAAATTCAGACCTATGTATATAATTATGATTGAATGAAGTAGATTTAAAATCTGTAATGAAGTACGTCTGTGTGAAAACTTGAATTTTTACCAATCCATATGGCAAACAATTGCCTGACGATTCGTCGAGTAGTACGGGTGCCAAGTGACGTCACAGGATGTACAATCAGACAAAATCGATCGTAAGCCATGAATGTAATCGTCAAAGCTGCCGTCTGTGCATTTGCCTGTGGCATAAAAAATAGATAATGGACTACATAAGTCATAGGTTCAAATAAAATTGACAGGAAGAATGTATTATTTAGCTGACCTCATTTCGAAATCCAATTAGATCTGGTTCGATGCAGTATACAACAAAAAGAATTTCTCTGAGTGTCACTAAAGGCCGTTGGTCAGGTGGTCACTTACGTAGCAGTTGCCGACTACCATTCTGGCGATTCAATGAATCGTACGACAAGGGCCTCCGCAGCCAGGTCGCGAAGTAGCCGCACGACTTTGTGCTGTATGGTCACACTTGTACGTGTTTGCCACTTCGAGGTAGATCGCTACGAATACCAATCGCATAATGCGCACCATATTGCAGCCATCACTCTGAACAAGTCGCAAAGTCGTGCCGATCAAATTGCGGCAAGTGGTGGGCAAATAGTGCGATTACCTACGGCTAATGGTACACAGGGGCGGCGCGATTAGCGTGGAGCTAGTGGCTAGGTATTTCGTGCGAGTTCTATCTTGCGAAAATGGTAGTAATTCGTACGGTGTGTTCTTTTCTGCTCATCGTACGAACGTCGTGCAGTGCTACGTGGTTGGTCAGAATCGTAGCTGACGTGTGTGGCATGTAGTCGATATGTCACTAAATGATGCGTGTTTGGAAGGAAGAGATGGGTGTGAGATTGCAGATGCTTGTTTTAAGACAACCTCAACAGAAGGAAAGATATTGAATTTTACGCGTTCATCTATTCACGGTTGTTATTAGTTAAATTCAGTTGTCGCTCTGACAGTGCACTGCACTGATGTTCCAGAGACCTACATTATCTCGTACATACATTGTACAGGGGTAGTGAATTTCAGTGAAGCATGAGCCTTCAAGAAAGCTCAAGGAAGAGGGCCGATAGCGCTTAACGGAGGAAATAGGAAGAAGCGCTCCGCTCGAAATGAGCGCACAAGATGAGGTGAAGTTCATTCCGACTTAGCGCGCGAGAGATGTACATTCAACCTATTTATTTAATAGGGCAGCAACGAACAAATATTAACCGCAAAAAGATGCATTATGAATGGTGCAGCGATTGCAGGTATTCCGCAAGTCAGTGATCATACAACGTACGATTGAGCCTACGCATTTGACGTGCGATCTACCCGCGATCTAGTTTACCACTCTCGTACTAGTGGCAAATTCGCTTCGTTGGAAGTGCGATTAGTGGCTAGCATCATTCGTACGGTGATGCACGATGCCTCAAAGGAAAGAGGGGGGAACGTAGGGTGGTGGAGCGGGAATATATCACTGGGCGATTGGCTTGCCACCTTCTTTGCTGATCAATTTGATCGTAGCCAGGTTTTCAAACCGGTTGTTGAAACCTATTTTGTCGTACCAATCTGCACCTGCGATCACTAAGTGATTTCCATGGTTGTCGTACGATAATTCGCACGATCTAGCTGCAACTACTGGCGATCACCTGCGATAACTTGTCGTAACTCAATCGCAGGTAGTCGCAACTGCTAGTGTGACCAAGGCCTAAGGAAATTTAACCTGACTTAGTTACCAATCTCTCTAATTTCAGTCTGTAGATATTTCATTGTAGATTCCAAAGAAGCCATATTTGAAGAACAGCCCTGAATTGAATGGACATCTTATGTGTTGCTTTAGAGTGCGATATTACAAGAATTAGTTTAAAGATATAGACTCACTCAGATTTATATTAGATAAATACTAACCACAAAGTTGGTACACTATTATTTCACCCAAATTTCAGGTGTACAGGTGTCAGTATTTCTATGTCAGTAAACCAGTGTTTATTGGAGGAGTTTAGAATAGGTAACTAGAATATACTCTCACTGAGATTTTTAAGATAAATACAAACCACAAAATTGGTACACCATTATTCACCCAACTTTCAGGTGTACAAGTGTCAATAAACCAGTGTTTAGCGGACGAGTTTAGATTCTGTACGAGTCTGCTGAGTCAGAGTGTCGAAAGTCGTACTCTTTCGAAAAGCAGAAAAGGCCACCCGTGATAGTGAAGAGAACAATTAGTGTATTTGTTATTTTCTTAACAATTAATATCAATGTAGCCCATTAAAAATGAGAATGATTGCATAACATGCATAAAGAGGAGCGATTTTATGGTTCAGAACCTCGTATTACTGCGTAAACTTCTTCAATAGCACCCTTATCAAATCGTCCCCATATGATAGCCGCAAATAAAGTGAGCGTCACCTCACACAAACGATGCAATCCTGGTTATACTGCGAGAAGCTATACCGTGTGTCTCAAAAATAATTGTGCAAGTCAAAAGCACCCTCTTAGGTAATGAGAAAAACTATTTGTGACGTCATGCTACATCACCATCAAGGGCCATAGTTCCTAGAGCTTTCAAATTAACCGTTTGTATCTGTTCAGTTTGCTTGTTTTAATCCTGAAAATATGTTAGTTAACCCAACGAAAAAGGCAAAATCAGAAATGTGCACTTTTCTACAGTAATATTAGCATCTCAGGCTCTTTCCCATATAAAGTGAGCGCATTGGATTTTAACCGTTTTGTTTGTTGCAAGAATATCTTAAGAGATCAAACAATCAATTGAACAGAAAAACAACATTTGAAAGCTAGACTTTGCCCTTGATGTTGACTGTAAAACATGTGTCACAACAGCTATTTTTCTTAACTGTCAAAGAAGGGCGTTTATTCCTCTTGAAACAATTTGTTGAGATGTGAATGCAAGCACTGTCTTTAAAAATTCTGCCAAGCTAAAAAACGCCCATCTTCGCAATTAGAAAATACTCTGGTGACCATTTGCTTACCATCACCGTCAAGGGCAAAGTCTTTTTCAATCCAATTTGTTCTGTTCAATTTGCTTGTAAATTAATCTCGAGATAATGTTCAATTTGCTTGTTTTAATCTCGAGATATGTTTGTCAACAACAAAAGGGTAGAATGCAAATTATGTCACTGTTTACAAGGACTGCAGTAAAAAGTGGCACAATTGTGATTCTACCCTTTCTGCATTTAAATAACATATCTCAAGATTAAAGACAAGCAAAGTAAACAAGCTTAACTGTATTTGAAAGCTAAGAACTATGCAACTTTACGTTGACGTAAGCATCATGGTCACACGAGTAATTTTCTAATTGCCAAAGAGGGCGGTTTCAACTTGCAGAATTGTTTGAGACACAACCTGTATACTGTACAGTGGCATAAGAGGAAAGATGGTAAGGTTTAAAGAAAAATGAATAGGATTGGAATGGTTAAAAGCAGAATTTTGCCCCACTTTCCCAATCCTCTTTGACGTTGTTTGAAAACCCTGTACTTTGCTCTGCGCTCCTAGAACCGATGTTGTCAATATCTGTGTATTAAGTCCTTCCAATCTACTTTGTAGTGTGTATCTATATATCGACATATTAATCCATTCATCCTATTATCTATTCATACATCTATCAATCTATCTACATATCCATCCTCTGTATTTAATATTATCTATTTATCTATCACTCTAAATATTATCTCTCTCTCTCTCTCTCTAAAAATCGCCATATCTACATGTATATATCTATCAATCTATCTGTCTATCAATCTATCTATCTATCAAGTGTATGTATGTATGTATGATATGTATGTATGCTATGTATGTATGTAATCTATTCTCATCTATCTTTCTATTTAATTTATCTATGTATCTGTGTATTTATGTACTACGTATGATCTATAGTTATCTTAGTGTATATATGCTATGTATCGGTACTCTCGTATGTATCTAGTCTTATATCTATCTATTCTTATATCTTGTACTATCTATCAATATCATAATATGTATGTATGTATGTATTTGTATGTAATCTTGTATGATATGTATGTAATGTCACTGTATGTATGTATCTATCTATTCTGTCTTATAACAAATAATTCCTTATACTTACCCAGTTGATAATACATGAACATCGAAACTAAATCTCCATTCTTGAGCTAAATCGTAGCCGAGACTTTTAGGGATTATCAGCAAGAGGCAATCGAAGAGAAGTAAATAGATGTCGGAAATGGCCAAATTCACAAAAATATAATTGATTGTCGTTCGCATGTGTCTGTTCCATAAAACAATTACGATTACAAGAGCGTTTAAGACGACACCAATCAACCCCATTGGAACCACAAATACCGCAGCATAAGAGAAGAAATCTGTGTAAACTGTTGATTCGGTCCAATTAGAGCAATTTGATTCCATCATGTCGATTAATCAAGGGTGAGCAGCATGTCCGAATTAAACGCAATTTGATGTATACGTTATGTTTAATAGAGGAATCATCTCACGAAAAATAATGTTTTTCCAAAGATGGTGCGAGTGATGGGGATACACGGATTGCGAAACCTAGAATGTTCTGCCGTAGTGGAAGCCGCGATTGCAAATTCAAGATTTTTAGAAGAATTTAACTCAAACGGATACACGAGAACGTTCTTAAAGTGAACTACTTCTATGCAGAAAACATAAACGTGTGTGAGAGTCTGCCTTTACGCAATCAATGTCTTTTTAGACTTTCGATGAAGTAAGGAACTCACATGACGAAATAAAGCTGAAGAACTGCAAATAAATCTGGGCCACACGTCCGCTCTTACACCAAGAAAAAAAGAAATAATAATGATAATAATTAGAATAAAAATGATGTAAAGTCTGTCTACAATTGGCTGTTGTTTGAAAGACACCAATCAGCCTGTCACGTTATAATGAATAGCGTAAAACGGTGATAAGCTCCACATCAAGTTTCATAATGTAGTACTGCATTTAAGAGAAGACCGCGATTGAAGTGACATTGTGGAAACAGTGTTGGGTTGAATACATTTGTCTAGTGTATTTGATGTACAATAATGGTGCACTTAGTGGGAGACAGCTAATGACAGGCAGTCGGTGTATCGGTTGATGCTTTGACATTCATAATTAGAACGTGAATTGTGTACCTGATGACTTGTAAATGGGTTGTACGTCGACAGTTATCAAAGGTACCACTAATACGATATCAAAGAGCCCCTTTTCTTCTTATTCACTGATGTATAGAAATACACCACAGTGTAAGGATTTGTGAGCACAGGAAAGAGGCAATGATTGTTTGACTGACACAGTAATGATGAGAAAAAGTTCAAAAGATTAATTTCCTTTACTTACTCATTTTCTTTTCTTGTTTTATTTATGGCGAGGATGTGCGTAGTGCATACACGGACAACGATGGATGAACATCTATTTCGAACACCTATACTTATATATATATATTTTTATTGTAAGCCTGCTCATAATAATTCAGGAAATGAAGCCTATTTTGATAGACTTAGATTTGAACAACTCTCATTCTCATTTTCTTCCTATTACAATCATTAACAAAAGTTAAAGACCACAAGAATATGTCCCATTAAACCATGTAGAAAGCAAAAACTAAAAACTATTGCTTCGTGAAGAGGTTAAGTGAATTATTTTTCATTGCTCAAAGGGGAAGGGAAAGTATTCCCATCCATGGGCGTAAATCCGGTCCGAGGAGTGGGGGGGGGGATGATCTATGAAATTTTCAAATTTTGGGGACACCCCAAAATCAAGGGCTATTTCTTGAAAAGGGGACACCTACAACGTGCAAAAATACCACTATCTCTACCCTAAAATTGGCATATAGCTTTTATTGTGATTACATTTTAGACCTTTCACATAATGTGTTTCTCGATATTTTGCTGTATTATAAAAACAGTAAATATCATAGCATTAAATTTTGCAGTTGGGTTTTCATGGCCTATATCAATGAACGAGCGAGCGAAGCGAGCGAGAAAATTTTTAGGACCTGTGAGAATGCATTGTGTCTAATAACATCTTATAAAAGGGGAAAATGTTTCTGAAATGTTTCAAATTCATAATATCGGCGAGCGAGCGTAGCGAGCGAGCCTGAAAAACAATTAAAGTAAGTTGCTCTAAGTGCACAAAGTAAAGAGGAAAAGGGGGCATTTAAAGAAACAGTATCACTTATACAAAAGGTGGTAGCGGCACGTAAAATAGAACAGGTGCCTCTAAAATGTGAAAAAAGGCCAAAAATTTGAATCTGGGTCGTTTTTGAAGTTCTTTTCATTACTTTCTGCTATTCCTAAAGAATGGAAAGCTGTCATTAGACCTGAAGAAAATGAAAACTTTGTTTTATTACGTAATGAACGTGACAGTCGTCTTAATGATTTCATCAAGCTTCGAAAAGTTTCAAAATTTTGTTATTCTCATTTTGTAAATAGTCACAAAACTTCAATCTCAGAAATCGATGAATCAATGAAATGGCAGAATGAATTTCCACTTAATTTTCAAAATTCTTTGATTTGGAAATCTCGTTTCTCTCTGATTTATAAATCTTCAATAGACTGCAAAATGAGGAATTTTCAATTTAAGTTTATTCATGAAAAATTTCCACCCAAAAGTTTTTAGTCAAAGTTGGTTCATGCGAATCTCCTATTTTTAATTTTTGTGAAAGTCATCCACAAACTTTGATGCATTTGTTTTTAACGTGTGAGCATGTGATTTATTTTTGGGATAACGTTTTTGTTTGGCTCAATAGCAAAAATGTTCGACAATTTATGTTTACTGATGAAGAAATATGTTTTGGAACTTTACTTCGCCCACAAATTTTTATTTATAGTAAATACAGTCATACTCCACGCCAAATATTTCATTTTCACATGCAAATGTAAAAATACCATTCCACGTTTCCGTTCTTTTATATCCTCTATTAAACATTTTGAACTAACAGAACGTATTATCGCTATGAAAAAGAATCGTTTTGAATTTTACCAGAAGAAATGGGAATTATTGGAAGTTTAATTTCATCTAAGCAGTAAATATACCAAAAATGTTTTATATCTTGTATATGTTCATGTTCTACAAAAAGCTTGTATGTTTCCTCCTGATTATGTGAATTGTTTAATAAATATTTGAAAAAAAGCCATTGTCACAGGGGAGGCTTATCAGAGGTGGAAAAAATGACGATTGTTTTAACTGAAAAGAAAATGATTGGGCTCCTTATGTCCTCACGTGAAAATATCTGAGTTTGTTTTCTCCATTTTGTTGATAATAAGATGTTTCATTAGGCCTACATTTTGCGTTATCTGTGCACTAAATAGGGATATGGATAGAATGCCCATTTGGACCAATGGAAAACACGTTAGTAATGAACATGAATGAGAAATATTAAACCGGAAACATCAGGATATTCAGATAACAATATCTTTAGCATGTAAAAAATACAAATGTTAGTAATAATTGAATAAACACAAAAAGACTTATCGAAAAGTGGGGGTATATTTGTACATCCCACTCCTTCCCGAAAAGTGGTGGGATATATCCCCCAAACCCCCTCCTCCCAATTTCCTAATTTACGACAGTGTTCTTTAATTCGGGCAGTTGAGATTGCTGGTCATTGCATGTCTGCCAGAATAATACTTCATTCTAAAACCAACGTTTTGAATAAATATAAGTTAAAAGTCAGAACTACACATTTTCAAAATGATTGATTATAACTATACTATCATGCAGTGGAGACTACCTTGAAAAATAAGGCCATACGCAGGAGTTTTCCGGGCCGAAATGTTCAAATTATTAAGGGAAAAGTGCAAGCGAGGGAGCGAAGCGACCAAGCCAGGAGCTTTTGAGTTTTTTTAGAAATAAAATTTGACGATCTTAACGGGAGAAGGCGCCAGCAACTAACAGGCATAAGTTAAGAAAATATTTGAGTTCTTGCCAACCAATCAGATTGCACGTGCACTGCAGGGAGCTGACCATGGGTAATAATAATAAAATAAATGAGCGTGACCAATGCATGCCACGCGACGTGTGTTAGCCGCACCGTGGTAATGTATGCACTGTTTGAATTGATAAGCTCCTCCCCCTTTAGCTGTTTCTGCAAGTTTTGCCTTAGGGTAAAACTTACAAAGACGTAAAATAAACACAAATTAACTATTTTATAGGACCTTGATGAGGGTGCGTATCCATCAGTACCCTTATTTAGCTGTTTTTTGTAGCATTTGTACCTAATTCTCACAATACTCCTCACATGTATGATTTTATTCTTAACTTAATGCCAGTTGGTTGCTGCGCTTCCTCCTTTAAGCATGTGAAAGGTATTTCAGGAGAAATTCTCACTATATAGCAATTTTATCAATTATAAATTAATTTAAAAAAAATTCTTGAAAAGTGTGGGGGGATGATTGTACAGGCCACCCCCCCCCCGCCTCGAAAGTGGGGGATATAACCCCAACCCCCCCCCCCCGATTTACGCCAGTGTTCCCATCAGCATCAATACGCATAAAGGCAGATTACCTTGAACTCTGAGCAAGAACTTGACGAACCTTGTGCAGAAATGTGATGACCATACAGTGCCAAGGCCTTATAATTACGGTGGAAGATTATTTCAAGTTCTTACACAAAAATCTATGTAATCTGCCTTCCAAGGGGACTGATATTGGTGTATATTATATAAGCACTATCTTGTGCCCTTTGAGCAATGACATTGAACCCAACGATTCAACATCTTCAAGAAGCATGTTTTCTGCATGGTTTAATTTAAAATATCCTCGCGGTCTTAAACTATTGCTAGTGATGGTAGTACTATACAACTACTACTACGATATTATACTATGACTACTTCTACTACTACTACTACTACTACTACTACTGCTGCTGCTACTTATACTACTACTTCTACGACTACTTCTATTACTACTACTACTACTACCTATACTACTACTACTACTACTACTACTACTACCTATACTACTACTACTTTTATTTCTATTAATATTTGCACAATGGCTATAGGGGATAGGCAAGTTGCCATCTTGCTATATTCTATATAGTATTGTGTAAAAGACACAATTCTGACATCAAAGCTACACTTCTCAAGAGTGTAAACATTGTGTAAATCTATTCAAAAAGTGGAATTTTATTGTAAATGTGTTTTGATAAGTTAGCTTTAGTCTTCAGTTACCACAATTGTGCATACATTGTCGAAGAAATCTGTTAGAAAGATCGATGTTGAATCTAGGGCGTTGCTATCATCTGATCATGAGTTGTGGAGGTGCATGTGCCACTTGTATCTGCGCCAATATCATATCACAAAACATGGGTTAACTGTCACAACCCACTTTATACACTCACACACGCTCATACACACACAAACACACACACACAAACACAAACACAAACACACACGCACACAAACCGCACCCACACAAACACCCACACACACGACGCATGGAGATACATGTACACTCATGCTCATAATTATGGAACATTTTGATGTTACTTAAGTTCTTTCTCCTTTATCGTCCAAAATTTTCAAGACAAGTGTTTTTTTCACAAAAACGCAGTATATGTGAAGCAATTTGTGGATTTCCTGAGATGACTAAATTAAAAATTAAAATACGTTTGAGCGCAATAACAATTACATATTTATTTTTTCTAAAATCCACAAAAATCATGAAAAATGTATCAAATTAAAATGATTTAAAAAAAACCCCAAAAAACTAATAAATGTGTATCTAATGTCACTTATCATTAAATTAACATGAGAATTGTCTATTACAAGTCTAATAACGCGCGTAACCGCCACGTGACTCAATAACAACAACAATACACAGGGCCCCTTGGGAGAACAGTTTTTATAACAGTTTTTATAACTGAAGGGCAACCCTGTTGAAATAAAATTGAAAATATATATTGAATAAATAAATAAACAATACCGCCATTAAACACAGGTTTTAGTGTCGAGTCGGACGCTACAAACTGCTCAACATTCCTGAAATTCTTAGATTATAATTGTTTCACCTGGGGTGAGCAAATATTAATCTCAGATGTACCGTTCACGGAAAAATTACAACTTCTAAAATATTTCTGAAATATTCCATAATTATGAGCATGAGTGTATATTGTTGGGTTTGGTATGCACGCAATTTTTATGTAGACCATAGAAGTTCCTATAGGTTGTATTCTACAGAGGATATTCACACAACATAGATAAAGAATCATTTTAACAGTGAAAAGAGCAAGACTAAGCCACCTTTATTCATTATTTACAAACAACAATTCTGGTAATTTATTACTCATAACAATACTACGAAAGAAATAAAATTAAGTACGAGTTGTGACAAAAAAGAAACGAGACTGTGACAGCCACGTCCATGACGCAATATCAATTAACCCACCGCCCATATCACTGTGTTCCCAACATCTCATCAACATTCTGCTGTAATGTTGTTTACGTGTCTCACTCTGTGCCCCTTCTTCGGGCTGCTGAGTGGTACGCCCCTGCTTCGCACCATCATGATACGAGAAGTGGCACAAACATGCAGCGGGGAAGCAACCTGAAGTTCCTGGGTCAGTCTCGAGCTTCTCCGTGAGTCTTATGAAGAAGAACCCGCCCGCGACATTACATTTTCTCCATAAGCCTCCAGGAGAAGCGCGAGACACTCATTTGGGCCTACCCAACTGAACCAGAAACTTCAGAATGATTACCCGCTCCATGTTGTGCAATCTCTAGTATTGTGACTGGGCATAGTTGGTGCGTGCCACCTAATAGCCGGAGGAAGGTGCACAGTGTGAGATATGTAAACAATATTATGGCAGAATGTTGATGAGATGTTGGGCAACACAGTGGCATGAGCGGTGGGTCGATTGACATTTTGTCATGGGCGTGGCTGTCACAGTCTCGTTTCTTTTATGTCATACCTCGTATTCACGAATCTACTAAATAAATAGGACCAATCCGCTGATCCCCAAGAATCAGAAACTGATAACAAAAGAAAAATTAAATAAGTGAAATGAAGTATAAGTTTGTATGCGAGAGTGGGGAAATAAACATCCTTGTTATTGGCCGGATGAGCTCTTATATCAATAATGGTGATTTTAAAGCTCAAGTTTAGTTTTGGGAATTATTTGTTTATTTGAAAGCTTTATGCCTCAAAGTCATAACCCTGCAATAATAGATTCTGAATGTTCCTAATTTACTTAGATTATTAATTGTTTCACCTGGGGTGAACAAATATTAATTCGCAGGACGACGTTACACGGAAAAATGGCAACTTCTAAATGTTTTTTAGTAATTCCATTACATTATGAGACATGAGTGTAGTAGTTATTTAGTACTAGTTAGATATATTTGTGCATTAATAGCAGTATGGGTAGCCATTTGATTTTTCAGACATTTCTTTCACATTATTTGTTTCCGAGGGTGACAATTCATGTTTATCCCAAGTTTATCTTTGGAAATTTTATGCTTTATTTCGAAAGCTTCATATGCCCAAAGGTCATAGACCTGCAATAATAGATTCTGATGTCTTTTAGTTTTTTTTTTTATTAATTAATGAAAATCTCGGGGGGGACCCCGAGATTTTTGCGGCTATTATTTTACAT
>JZLH01S0397550.1:31760-42195 GCA_001188425.1 Eucidaris tribuloides | reverse complement strand
CCCCCCCGTTGTCTACGCCCCTGTAAACCGCTAGATCGCTTCGTACAAAGTGCACTTGTTTGCTGTTTTGTCGAAAGGGATACAGTGCAATGCTTTATTCCAACCCACAGCCGCAGACCTCTCTCTCGACAGTTAGTATCGCAAATCATAATTCCTCTACATTATGGCCCTGCTTGCCTGAAGGGGAAGTCCCGGATTATGGTGTACACACATGTTCTCCACAACAACGAAACAACCGTGAACAAAACAAGTTTATTTACCCGCGACTAAATAGTGTCCCCCCCCCCCCATAAATGCGTAATGTGGTAAGCAATGAATTTCCTCCTTTTCAGCTGTTAAATACAGTCCGACAGTAATTTGAAGCTACGCAATCCCCCATGTTCTAAGTGTCTTTGATAAAGTCTAAAAACGAAGCCTTGCATGAAAAAGTTGTCCTTCAAAAGTGATTATTTTGTGCTTTTAAAAAGTGAAAAACTATGAGTATTCAGTTTGACCGGATACACCTGTCCATTTTCTCCCACAGGCTACTGTAATATGAATCTAAACTACTTTGTATTCCACCGGAGTAATAAGTCACACGTGATGTTTATCCATGCATATATTGACAGTAGCAGCATAACTAACTAAACTATTGTATTCTAGGATACATGTTTGTCTTTTTAAGCACTACTTTGTAGCTCAGATATCAAAGTTTGACATTTTTTTTTAATTGAAGTTCCACAATGTTAAATAATGTTTTACATGTAAAAGGCACGGACGATTCGAACGCCCTGTATACGTTGATCAAATGTTACTATGAACCTAGGTCAGTGGTTACCCACACTGCCCTTAAATAGTTACATCTATATTGCCGAACAAATTTGAAAAACGCTTGTCTATGCATGTATATATTTCACGAATTTACAATGAAATATCTATAAAAATGTTTGTTACGTTTCTATTCACTATTTATGCGATAAGACTTCCGCAACGCTACGCCTCATGTACCAATGTCAAAAAGAATGGAAATATTGAGTACATTGCGATGATATAGTGTATTGGTAATTCCGCCCATACTACATTTTCCCATCCCACCGGCGTATGTCCTGTGAAATTGTTTATCACTCCACAATGTCAACACTGTGGGGTTGACCTCACAATCAAAAACAACCCCACAATGTTATGTTTTAGGAGCAGACTCACGTAAATAACACACGCAAACACGCGACACACCACAACACACACACAGCACAAGGGCGCACAGGCACGCGCGCGCGCGCGCGCGAACACAGGCAGCACACAGCACACACACACACCACACACACACACTAAACACAAACACCAGCATGCACACATAGCTACCCAAACACACACCGCCCACACACACACACAAACACAAGCACAGCACAATACCACACACACACGACACACACACAGGCCACACACACCACACAAACCAAACACACACATACACACAACACAACACACACACAACACACACACACACACAAACAGACACACACACACACCTGGATATACGGACACACAAATTTAATAAAAACCTACCCCATAATGTCATATACTATAGACAGTCATCACCCCACTGCAATGTTACATATTTTCATAACACCAAATTGTAGCTGGGGTTGTGTTGATTTTGAAATTTCCTTTCAAAATAATATCACAATTGGTCATTAAAGTCGTACTTATTTCATTTGAACAATGACTTCTGACCATGGGCGTAAATCCGGTCCGAGGAGTGGGGGGATGATCGATGAAATTTCCAAATTTTGGGGACACCCCCAAATCAAGTGCTACTTCTTGAAAAGGGGACACCTACAACGTGCAAATTACATACACCACTTTCTCTAAACATTGGCATATAGCTTTTATTGTGATTACATTTTTGACCTTTCATGTAATGTGTTTCTCGATCTTTTGTTGTGTTGTATATGCAGTAAATACTATAGCATTAAATTTTGCAGTTGAGTTTTCATGGCCTATATCAATGTTCGAGCGAGCGAAGCGAGCAAGAAAAAACTTAGGACCTGTGAGACTGCATGGTGTTCAATAACATCTTATACAAGGAGAAAATGTGTTTAAAATGTCTCAGATTCAGAGACTGAGAGACCTTCAAACATAATATATCAAATATTAATGCAAGCGAGTGTAGCGAGTGAGCCTTAGAAATTTAAGTACGTTGCTCTAAGTCGTTTCAAATTCGGTACACAAGTTAAAGAGGAAAAGGGGGAACATGTATTTTAAGAACCAGTATCACTGAACCATGTTAACAAAAGGCGGTAGCGGCAGTTAAATCAGAACGGGTGCCTCTAAAATGTGAAAATAGGGCAATTGTCACAGGTGAGGCTTATCAGAGGTGGAAAAATCGACAATTAATTTTATCTGAAAAGAAAACGATTATGGAAATAAAAGGGGGCACTCATTCTCAGGAATCATTTTGATGCAATTGTCAAAAAGAAAAAAAAGATTTCAGAAAGGAAATATTTGGGGGGGGGGCATGAGAAGTATAAAGGGTAGTGGATACCCAAATTCTGGAAATAATAGGAATACCACCCCTCCCCCCACGGCACACGATTTAGAATAATCCTAGAAACTTTTTAAAAGAATTTTTGAAATTCTAAGCCAAAAATCATGACCCCTTTAAAAGATGGGCTTATCTTGATAAATGATGTACAGTCTCGGGTGGGCTCCTGTTGGTCTCACGTGAAAATAACTGAGTTTGTTTTCTACATTTTGTTGATAATACGATGTTTCATTCGGCCCACATTTTGCGTTATTTGTGCATTTTAATAGGAATCAGGATATAATGTCCATTTGGACCGATGGAAAACACGTTAGTAATGAACATGAATGAGAGAAAATCGGAAACATCGAGATATTCAGATAACAATATCTTTAGCATTTTAAAATGTTATAAATATTAGGCCTATTAATAATAGATTATACACAAAAATACTGTTTTATTGAAAAGTGTGGGTATATTTGTACAGATCACCCCCCCCCCCTTCTCAAAAAGTGGTGGGATATATCCCGCATCCCCCTCCTCCCAATTTACGACAGTGTACTTTAATTCGGGCAATTGAGATTGCTGGTTTTGTCTGCCAGTATAATACTACATTCTACAGCCAACTTTTTAATCAATTATGTTAAAAGTAGGAGAATTACACTGTTTCAAAATGATTAATTATAACTATACAGTCATGCAGTGGAGACTACCTTTAAAAGAAGGTCATACACAGTAAGCTTTCGGGGCCAAAATGTTCAAATTATTGAGGGAAAGTGCAAGCGAGGGAGCGAAGCGACCGAGCGGGAGCTTTTGAGGTTGTTAGAATTAAAATTGAACGAATTTAGGCATTTTAAATGCATTTCAGAAGAAATTCTCAATATATAGCAATTTTATCATTGATTAATTAATAAAAAAATATTTTTTTTCTTGAAAAGTGTGTGTGTGTGTGTGTGTGTGGGTGGGGGGGAAATGATTGTACAAGGCCATCGCCCACCCCCCCCCGCCGCAATCGAAAAATGGGGGGGGGATATTATCCGCCCATCCCCCCAGGATTTAACCCAAGGCTTGTGACGTTTGGCGTATTTTGTCCAGAATGCACTGGGTCCTTTCTTGACCAATTTTCAAGAAAGGTTGGATATTTTTTTATGGAATTAAAGATGAAATGACATTTCTCAACAAAGTTCATTGAACTGTGACCTTTGACTATAATTGAATTTTTGTCACTGATATAAGGAGGTCAGGTTCATTAACCCCGTTCAGTCGAACATTAAGTGTCCATCAACTCATGAAAATATAGAGTTACGTTCATAACCATGCAATATTATGTGTAAAAATAAATAGGCCTACTGGAAAATACGTTAAAAATTGAAGAAAAAAAAATGTAATACATGTATTTTTACTCAACTCGCCATTAAATCTGCACATAATTCTCTACTCATAGGTATAATTATATACCATCCACATGGAATGCCCTTTAATTTTTTTCACGCACAACATTCGCTGATTAAATCAATAATTAAATCATTACCACTTTTCTTTAGTTCAGTAATAATACAGTGTATTTACATAATTTATTCACTAAATATAATGATATACATTGCAACATGTCAGATAGAAAAATGTTCTTTATACATAGACATTTCTTTTAATATTTCATGATCTTGCACGCAACACCTGACATAGGACGAATTGTCACAATGACGTTTGGATATCTTTCTGTATATATACGAAGATTTTGTTTAAACGTGATTTTATACATACTGCTTATCTAAATATTTACAGTCTAGTAGTGTTTTCATACAATAATAGTTTGAAAGTAAACAAGAGGGGTTCTGTAAATTTGACATAAACAGGTCAAGATATAATCTATGCTATGAACATCAAAATATAATATATGATATAAATATTGACTATTAACTCAATTAAATCGGTCACCTAAGCGTTATCTAAATAAAGAATTAAATCATTGGCTACTTTTGTTCATTGCCATCGGTCGCGCTGTTAAGAAAGTACAGGAGTGAACGCACCTGTTCAGGAGTGAATTTAGAAATTCAGAAACTCACTTGAGCTAATCCTGTCATAAAATTTCAAACGTATTGAATGCTTCCAGTACCAGTGCAATAAATCTGTATAGATTTCATGTGTAGCTAATAATGAAATTGGCATCCATGGCTGACCAGCTGAGAATAATGGACATAACTCCATATAAAATTCCTCTTAATTGACTCCCTATTTGTTCAGTTTGCAGCTTTTCAATTTACACTTTATCCCAAATTTTAAAATACTATCCTTCTCCCGATGTAGGGTATTAATTCAAAGACAATGAAATAATCCTATGATGGTACTAAACATGCATTGATTACAACTAAGAAAAGGAAGAAATAATCGATCAAACTCAGATTTCCAAACTTTATTTGATGAGATTAGTTGGTTTAAGACCCATGATTTAAAACTTTAGGAAACTGTTGAAAAGATTCCGCAAAAAATACCAAACTCTTGTGAAGATTACATATATTAATTCCAATCCCATCCCATCTCCAAACTGAAATGAAATCATCACTCTACGGTATACAGTATGAATACTATTGACGTGATTGAATAAAACATACAGTAGCAAATTCACCAAAAGTAATGTGATTGTAAACAAAAATTAAACTCCGTAAAATAGTTAGTGATTATCACGTTCTGTGAGTAATAGAAACTCCAGTTATAAACGTAATCATCGGGATAGGAACGTTGTGTTACTTCTGTTGTTTCATGTTATCTTTGAGCTGTTAATTGAGCACAGTACAATCGGAGCCAATTCTCCCTATCGCATATAACCGATACCAAGCGATATCACCTCGCGATACCGATATCTGATCGATCGCTCTTGGGATGCATACTTCCGGTTCAGGTTACTTGTACAGTCAAATGCACAAAACACATCATTTCGAATTTTGTCAAATTTGTAATATTGATGCCTCATACCTAATCAAACATGGATTGACCTGGTAAACAATTTTGGAGAATATCTGTGTCGCAACTTTCTCGAAAGAAATGTTCCTACGACCAGTATACAAGGGAATGTTCTCCAAACTCTCGCCAGGAAAGCCGCGAATGTACATGTATGAGAGAGGAAGGAATGTAACCAAGCACACGCCGAGTCGGAATGCGGACGCCGGTGTGTGAGGAGTCGATGGCTCCGTTCATGACGTAAATGAAAGGGTAGTTATATAGACGAAGGACTTGAAAAAAATAAAATCACTTATGAGATTTTAAGAAAGATTTTTTACACGATCCACTAAACCGGAAGTTTATTTCCCAAGAATTAAAGGTAAAAAATTAGAGCGCACATGCGTTCAGATTCCAGAGAGCTATATGCGATAGGAGCATAAGCACCTGCTGACGCGGACTCTAATATGATCCTCCATCTTGAAAACCAGTTTCCAAATATTATCAATACAGGGTGGCCAGAAAGAATGCTATGAGTATGATCGCTAATTTCTTCTTTATTATCGGCAAAATGTCATTAATTTTTATTTCGTTGTTTAGAACATTCTTTTTCCAATAAAATGATACCAAGATCATTGATTTTGAGAAAGGCCTTTTGATTCTAGGGCCATTTTTCCGAGGCAATGCAATTTCCCAAATTTGCCAATTTTTCAACAGCAGTGGTTATCGGAACGCCGAGATATTCTGGCGTCTCAGCTTGCCATACCGGACAAACCGCGATGACAAAGGGGCTGGAATGCCCTCGCTTTCATAAGGAAGATGATGCGAGCTACATCTCCATTGTCATCGCGGTTTGTCTGGTATGGCACGTGAGAAGCGAGAATATTTCGGTATTCTGATGATCACTGGAGTGTATAAAAAATAGTAAATTTGGGAAATTGCATTGCCTCCGAAAAATGGCCCTAGAATCAAAATGCCTTGCTCAAAATCAATGATCTTGGTATCATTTTATTGGAAAAAGAATGTTCTAACCAACAAAATAAAAATTAATGAAATTTTGCCGATAATGGTGAAGAAATTAGCGATCATACTCGTAGCATTCTTTCTGGGCCACCCTGTATAAGCGCCTGTCAGTGTCTTCGTTTGTCCTGTCTTCCGGTCAAAATACGATATAGTAATGTATCAAGTGGCTTATACAAATACGTATGGTAGTACATGTATAACATTCCCACAAAGGAAACCTCACTACAGTTTCTGAGATCTGCAATGATCTTCATGTCGCTTTCGCTGAATTTTCCTTCTTGAATTGTTTGACCATTCTCGCGATAGCGTGCATGGCTTCGTACAAACCGTCTCCCGTCGCCGCTGATGTCCCTTGTATGTGCCACGGATTCCTGGTGATGCCGCTCAGATTCAGCGCGTCTGTTACCTTGGCAACGGGTACAGCTTCTGCAAATCATCAAATTTAGTTGAACCGTTTAAAGTAACATGCTAACATTGTGGAGCTCCAATTTAAAAATGTATCAAACTTTAGTGATATCTGAGCTACATAGTAGTGTTCAAATGGACATATAAACACCCTAGAATACAAAAGTTTGGAAAGTTATGCTGCCACTGGCAAGATATGCATAAATAAACAATTTCCACTCCGTTGGAGGACAAAAATAGCTTAGATCTGCACACAGTGAATGTATGGGAGGAAATGAGCAAGTGAATCCGGTCAATTTGAGTGCTTGTAGATTTTCACTTTTTATAGCACTAAATCATCATTTTGAAATACATTTTTTTTTCAGGGCTTCATTTTTAGACCTTTAAGACACTTGGATCGTGGAGGATTATGTAGCTCACTTTTTTTTAACTGTGGTAAATGTTAGCCAATGGGTTTAAGCAAAATTTCAGTTGTTGAGATTTTATACGTCACATTGCTCGGGGCCTCCCATTTGTGAAATTGCTTACACTTAATACTGCTTCAAAAATCCATGGAAGATTATGTAACTCATATCTTTTTAAACTGTGGTCATTGTTAGCCTATGGTTTTTACAATATGATTATCATCTGTTTTGCAAATATAATATAAGCTGAAATTATTGAGACTCCTGGAGATGGAATTATGTAAAATTGTGCAATTTACTGCATACTTTTTATCTGTAGCCACTTTCTGTATATTGTCCATAAATGAATGCCAGTGTATTTAGTTTGCGACAGATTCTTTCCTATGAGGAAATAAGACTAATGTTGGGAAGCACTTACACTTTGTAGGTGTTTATGAAAGTGAAATCGTGAGATTGTCGAGGAAACCTTTTGCATTCATATTGCCATACTAGAATAAGCAATACTCTATACCTCCATTGATTACATAAATGGAAAATACTCGCATTTAACTTAGGACAACGAATAAAACTGAGCATGAATGGGTAGAATTTCAAAAGACAGAAACGTGGAAAGAAAATGAAATGCGTTTCTTTTGTCATCGCACCACTCAATAAATGAGTTTGACTGTTGTACAGTGAACTGAAGCGACTAATACCCTCTTTAAAGTGATAGGCTAACATTGTGGAGCTTCAATTAAAAAAATTGTCAAACTTTGATGTCTGAGCTACAAAGTAGTGTTCAAATGGACAAATAAACACCCTAGAATACAAAAGTTTGGAAAGTTACACTGCTAATGGCAAGTTATGCATGAATAACCAATTAAAACTCGGGGCGAGTTTTAATAGTCTATGTGTACACACAGTAAGTCTATGGGAGGAATGGGCAAGTGAATCTGGTCAACTTACGATTTTCACTTTTTTAAAGCACTAAATAATCATTTTGAAATACAATTTTCAGGGCTTCATTTTTAGACCTCATCAAAGACACTGGTATAGCATGGGGAATCATGTGGCTCAGATTTTTTTTTAACTGTGGTAAATGTTAGCCAATACCTTTAAAGAATGCATGAATAACTAATATCTAACTGTCTGTCTATCTATCTACCTACCTATCTATCTATCTATCTATCTATCTATCTATCTATCTATCTATCTATCTATCTATCTATCTATCTATCTATCTATCTATCTATCTATCTTTCTATCTATCTATATAACTTACTAACTAACTAGATAAATTACTAAATATATAAATCGTAAAATTTGGGTCATTACATTACATTCTATCAGCCAATTATTCACTAGCAGTGTGAACATTTTTACATTCACCTCTACGGTAATATAGCCTCGGAACAGGGAAGTAAATTTCACTTTAAAAATTGTCAATTATATTGCAAAATAACATCAACAATATCAATTTCTGTATATTTTTTTTTTATTTCTAGCCCCCTGTCAATGGTGTATTGTTAGGTGCACATAGTATTTTTGCATGCAATTTCCGCCCAAAGAAGAGTTCATATTAGCTCTTATTGTGGTATTGATTTCACAACACATTGTGTAGTAGTTATTTATAACACCAACCAAAGGCGGCAATCCCGGGGGAGGGCGGGCGGGAGATCGCCCCCCCCCCCTCGATTTTTGAAGCTCATATTCGTTTTTCAATTTTTAAAAATCATTTTTGATAGATTTTGTATCTGCGAACCTGTTCAAAGGGTAAATGTGATGGAAATAAAAAAATAAACTTTGTTAATGCGGGGGGTCAAATTTACACTTTCCACTTTTAAACAATGACAATAATTGATGACACGCACCTTTTTTCACCACGCGAGGGGTTTTTCACCTCCTTTATTTCCAAAGCCCCCCCCCCCGCCCCCATTACGTGAAATCGCCGCTACTTACGCTAACAATATTGTTTTAGAAACAAAGGGTGTCTAAAGTTAACTATAGACATTTGGGTATCCATTATAGCGACACACTGTGTTAAATTTAACATGCATGTAGCCTGACCATACGCCCTTCAGTTCTGTTATGGATCAAGGAAACGCACAAATTTCAAAAGCCTCTTTCACAAACGACTATGGTAACCAAACATATTTCATTATTTTTTTATCCCAGAATGTGATTTATCGTGGTTACCACTAACACTTTTGAAAGTCTTTCACGAGAGAAGAGCACACCATACTCGACAACTACTTCATAGGTTTTTTTTTTTTGGTTTTGTTAATATAACCGATGGATCATTCGAAAAAAAAAGGGTCATTGGCTCAAGTGTTTCTTTGTAATGATGGTCTAGATTCCAGGTGCAAGATCTGGCTTTCATCAGCTGGTTTTGAATCTGGTAGACTCAATAATCCCAATGCACTGTTGTGAGTTTTTGACCTTGCAAGTTTTGATCAACAGGTATCTAGTTTTGACTGGATGATACACGAACCAATTCTGGCAGTCAGACTAGTTTAACAGTTGTGTAAATTCAAATTCAACCAGCGTCGTTAGGACAATACTTAAATTGTGTCGCCCTTTATTATTAGAAAACCTGACTTTTTAGCCTCAAGGTTGCGTGAGATTTATGTAAACATTTACACTATGAACGATTTTTGCTTCTTTGTTGATAAGCTCATTCCGGGGTGTGCAAATTAAGAATACAAACTTTAAACTGAGGTCGTATCATGTCTAAAAATGAATGGCCCCTTGAAAGTGGCCCTTTAAGTTTCTGGTTGGTTGCCATTCTTACCCGCCATGTCTTGTTTGTTGGCTAGGATGAGGAGGGGCGTGCCATCCAAAATGTCGGGAGATTTCAGCATATTAAATAACTCTTCTCTGGCATCGATGAACCTGGTATCATCTGCACTGTCAACGACGAAGATGATACCTGGAGAGGGACGACGAATAATGAGAAATAGAATAGACGTAAGGATTATAAACATTGACGTACATACACACACACACACACACACACACACACACACACACACACACACACACACACACACACACACACACACACACACACACACACACACACACACACACACACACACACACACACACACACACACACACACACACACACACACACACACACACACACACACACACACACACACACACACACACACACACACAC
>JZLH01S0397550.1:0-13625 GCA_001188425.1 Eucidaris tribuloides | reverse complement strand
CCACTCGTCAATAATCGATGCAGACCTGCCAATGTCGTATATTACTCTCTTCCGTACAGCCTGGCCGAGTTGATCCCACACATGTTCAATGGGGTTAAGGTTTGGGCTGTATGCAGGCCAGTGATTCTCGTGATACCCTCTCTCTGAGAAAATCCATGCAAATTAAGCTCCTGTCACTTCTTTTATTACTCTGTTGTGTTAATGTGGTATAAGGTCTGTGACATTAAATGCCCTTATGCCCAGTTTTTAAATGCCTATACATGTTTGCTTGTTTGTTTATTTGTTTCATTTTGTTGTTGTTTGCTTACTTAGGTGTTTTTTTCAACAAATGTCAATGTTCACAGTAGAGTGCATAACAACCAAGGAGACATTAGGAAATTCACTATCAACAACAACAAAAATTGGGTGACTTACCGAACTTTGGTCATTTTGCAGCTTTTCAATTTACACTTTACACCACATTTTAAAATACAGCCCTTTCCCTGATGGCATAATCATAACAAGTAGGGTATCATCTTAAAGACAATTAAATAATCTTTGCGATGATACCAAGCTTGCATTGATTATTACTACAAAACGGGAGATATAACCGATCAAACTCAGATTTCCAAACTTTTTTTGAGGAGTTAGATAATAAGCAATCCTCGACTTCTCATTTTCGTATAGAAAACATCTATAAAGTGATATGTGACAAGATGGGCCTGGTGAGGTCTAAGCTTTTCAGATTGTACAACGAGTGGACATCTCGGACCTCGTCTAAAGTCTTTATGCTTGGCCTGGACGGTGCAGGTAATGATACAAGTAATTTTTGCATCGTCGGTTGTCCGGCAGAAGGGCCTTAACACTAAATTGTCTTGAAAACCATTGGGTCTTTACACATGAAATCAAAGTAGTGTGATATTTTTAGATCCTTCTGTCAGTCTGTTAAGTGCAAATATCAAATAAAACAATATTTCTCAAATTAGAGAAACTAAGTTTACTGTTAAAGATTGTGTCAGGGATGTGCAAACGGTAGTTTAGTACTTACAAATGGTGTGTTGAAAGTTTGAGATCCATACGTCATGAATTTGTTGTTTTATGAGAAAAACTAATAACGGCATGTTACCAGAATGTTGTTCTTTCCGTGAGTTTCAATTTTGCTCAAACTGCGAATCGCGGTTATTGTGTAACGTCGCAAGACAAGCGGAGCGCGCTGATTGGTTAAACGGCTAACCTCCGCACGACCTTTGGCTAACGGCTGATCGGACAATTTTGGAACGGCACGTGCACGTTTGACGTCGCAGATTTTTTGAAAATGCTTCTGAGTAATTTGAAAAAGGATGAAGTTTAGCCGTCCAGATTTTCACTAAAACTCAATATTTTACCCCAAGTCTCTATGAGAGGTGTTTATTTATATTAATCTTCACATTGGATATGATTTCAGCTGATTTCATTCATTTAGATGTTTTTTGACGTGCAAATGAATGACACAATCTTTAAGGCCCTTCTGCAGGGAACATATGCTAGGTCCCTTCTGCCGGACAATCGAAGACATGTCAATGATAAACTCCAAGTGTTGCACTTCTTAACCCTTTGCTACCCCAATCAACTTTATTTCGAAGCTTTCGGCGGATTGACAATCTCTAAGACCTTAATAGCAGATTATTATAAACACTACACAAAAAGTAAGTTCCTCTTTTTTCAAAATGACTATAACTATTTAACAAAACAAATTTTAGCAGAGAAATTTTGCAGGGATGTTTTTACACTCATTGCATAACTTCTGTGTAATAATGGGATTGATCCGTCAAGTCATGCATGAGTGAGCATGCATAAAAGTCAAAATTTTCACTTTTTTCGAAAGTCACAGGAATCATTTATTATTCTAAAATAACAGTAAAGTATGGTATTTTTTGCTTTATTAATAAGGTGTGCTCACTCAAGGACATGGTTACAACCTCTTATGTTTGTACACATGTGCTGATACTTTTTGCGGAAAAAATCTTTTTTTCAATAAACTTAATGGATTTTACAATTTAAAAATTTAGGAAGGCGAAAATGTTTAAATAGAGCACACTGAACCGAAAATATGTGGAAAGTGTCTGGGAAGGTGGAAGGGGGTCAAACGACAGATGATTAACAGGAATAGCGCTAAATCGTTCTTCAAACAGAATTTGTCGAAATCCTGTATAAAAAATCCCACAAAATGACCCCTGTGAATTTTGAAAAGTAACATTTATACCTTTAATATGTGCTCACTCATGCATGACTTAATGGATTAATCACATTTTCACACAGAAGTTTGTCAATGAGTGCAAAAATACTCCTGCCAAACTATTTTCCTTGAAACCATTTCGATAAAATGTTTAAAGGGGAAATTACTTTTTGAGTAGTGTAGTTTTAGACATTCAAGGCAGTGTATAGTTTTGGTAAATGGTGAAAACATGAAATGTTCTCTCATTGACAAAATTATTAAGCATGATCGGATAGCGTGAAAATAATATGTCTCTCATTTTGCAAAGATAATTTTGTTTTCCTTTTCCAGGGAGAACAACAATTCTGTACAGACTCAAGCTGAACGAGACGGTGAAAACCATACCTACAGTTGGATTCAATGTGGAGACAGTCGAGCCGGTCCCTGGTATGCCGCTTACCCTGTGGGACACTGGACAGTGTCACGAGAAAGTGGCGGCCTTGCGAACACACTACTTCCCCGACACACAAGGTACACTGTAAAACATGGAGTGTTAAATTTAACAACAAGGGTGTTACACAATATGAATACCGGAAAAGTGTTCACTTTTCAACACCCTTGGTGTTAAAGCCAATGCTCTTGGTGTTTTGAATAATTCGTTTGGTGTTAAAATAACACCCGTAGTGTTTCAATTTTACACCACATCTGGTATTTTGCAGCGTACACTTCTTTAGTAAAAAAAAAAATGTTCACAAAAGCACGGATTTACAATTATGATGTTGGATTTATCAGGTGTATTACTAGTTAATTTATATAAAACTGAAAACATTTTGGACATTATTCACATTGAAGATCTTCAGAAGGAAGGTTGTTCTGTGTAATACTGTGTAAATTCTCATGGGTGCGATGGTCTGATTTTAATTCATGTCTTCGATGTTTCATTGTTTGACAGGAAAGTTAAATTCATTTGTAGCTTGTTTAAGATGTATCGGTCGGTCGATTTTTTTTTATTTTATTTTTTTATGACGGCAAAACCCGGAGGTAACCAATACGGACGAAACTACTGAGAGTTGAGTTTCCCCGATATTTTTCTTGGGTCGTTTAAATGGGCAAAATGCATATAAAAGTGCTGTTTTAAGCCATTGAATAGGAATTTTAGGAAATTCTTCCTTCAAATCTGACATTTTCTCCCTAAACGGTGAGTTTGTATATTTTGGATCTGCATAAAAATACGCAACCCTGGTTTTTCGCAATTTATATACGGTCGGTCGCTTGAGGGCAACATAAGTTTTTTTAAAGCCCAATATGTCATGTAATTTTAATGGTCATTACGTAAACACTGATTTTTTGTGTATCAATTATATTGTTGACTATACTACTTCAGTAATAACTGTTAAATACACCACATCCTTTTCTATTTATTTTTTTACATTATTTAAAGGTATAATATTTGTGGTGGACAGTGCAAATAAATCTCGTTTCGCTGAGGCCAGGGAAGAATTGTTTTCGATCATAAAATCACCCGAAATGACGCGGGGAGTCCCCATCCTCATCTTGGCCAACAAACAGGATTTACTAGGTAAGTGTTACTGATTACACGAAATCAAAATTTCATTTCGATAATAATGAAATCTAATCTAATGGAATTAACTATCCTGATAAAAAGCATTAATATGAAAGTAAATTAATACCTCTTCAAGCTGAATAGTGAATACACCATCAATCATTATTTTTGTCTGGTTTGTTGATGAAATTAAAAATAGATATGAATCAAATATTATAGATTAATTCACCAAACTTGAAAAAGATCATCGAATACAACAGTGCGATTTCTTTTATGAATTTTCTTGACACAAAACGAGGACAATTGTTTTTTTCGTTATGCAAATCTTAAAATGTAGGACGTACTCATGAATACATTCATTAAGATCGCTGGAGCCATAAAAATAAGTTTTGCATATTTTCATGAATATCATGTAGTACTAATGTCGTTTTATTATTTTCTCTTGCATTGATAAAAAATGTTATTATTGTATTATTATTATTATTATTATTATTATTATTATTATTATTATTATTATCATTATCATTATCATTATTATTATTATCATCATCATCATTATTCGTATTAGTATTAGTATTAGTATTAGTATTAGTACATGTATTAGTATTATTTTGTTATTATCATTATTGTAACCATTATTTTTGTTTATATATTTATTTATTTTTATTTCATTGTCTTCTCACCTACAGGGTCATGTGATGTGTCACATGTAGCAAACGAACTCCACTTACGCGATCTTACTTGCAACCCGTGGCATATTCAGAGCGCATGTGCAAGCAGTGGTGACGGCCTGCATGACGGACTTCAACATCTGACAAAAATGATTCATGAATTTAAAAATACAGCCCTCAAATAAGAAAATGCCTAAATTTAGTTGTCATCAAAACATATCTAAGTCATGAAGGAAGACTTCGTTTTATTTCTGGTAGGTGATATTGAGACAAATATTTTAACGAAGAAATGTTGACGGGGAGCACGTGAATACGGTGAAAGGAAGAGAGAGAGAAGCACGGATGAAATGACGGAAGAGCTAGAGTGGACGATGAAAACACGTTTCAAGGTGTCACAATGAACTGAAGTGAAGACTTTAACGTATAGTTTAACCCTATCAGTACAAGGGTGTAGGCTGGTTTGGGCATGGGGAGGTGCACATCTCGGGGACGTGGAACAGGTAGGTGCACATCTTAGGGAGGTGGAACTAAAGTTGAGAAAATCAGGCGTTGAAAGCAAAAAAGGTGGTGCAAATTTCTTTTTTTGCCATTAGGGTGGAACTCCTATGGCTCTGCGTGGAGGGGGGGGGGTGCACGTGCACCCAGTGCAACCCCCCCCCCAGCCTACGCCCTTTCAGTATACCACTGCAATAACACTTCTCAGACTTTGCATTCGTTTTTTTTTTCCAGAGTGTAGTACTGAAAGGAATACAGACAAACTATACAAAATATGATTGTAGTATTTACTGCAATATTGAATATAATACTAAAGCATTATGCCTAAAAAAATAAAGGGTATGTTGCCCTCAAGTGGGAAATTTTGAAAATTGGGTCGGTCGGTTGATTTTTTTATGACCAATACGGACGAAACTGTGTGAGAGCTGAATTTCCCCGATATTTTTCACGGGTCTTTCAAATAGGCAAAATGCATATAAAAGTGCTGTTTTAAGCCACTGAATAGGAATTTTAGTACCTTCTTCTCTTCTCTTAAATCTGACATTTTCTCCCCCAAAACGGTGAGTTTGTATATTTTGGGTCTGCATAAAAAAAAATACGCGAACTGTTTCACTTAGATCGATCGATATATTATCTTTAGTTGAAAGTGTGATATACATTTCAAAACGTATAGCACAATATCAATTTCCAGATCTCTACCTGTCTACAACATGGATTTGATGCCATCCAGGTCATAATATTTTCATATAATTTCGTATATATGTATTATAATTGTTTTAAAGCTAGTTTTAAGATATACTAAAATATTGTTATTAAACGCTTTTTTATAACATCCGTAACATACGTGATGAAAAAAATATGTTTGTGTGTTTACGGACAATACATTCAATAAAAGGTGGTTTTTATGGACTTACATTTTTACGGGTACTTCGGTCTTGTGTTAAAGACACTATATAACAGTATGGAAGCCCCATTTAAAAAAATTGTGAAACTTTGCTGACACATCTGACATTGTTTGAATGGACAATTAAGCACCCTAGAACACAAACGTTTAGACAGTTATGTTGTTACTCAAGATAAAAGTTGGCACATGATTTATTCTCAGCTGAGAAAAATTCTGCCACACAGCAGTCTCTATGGGGGAAAACTGGAATGGTCGGTCAATGATTTTCACTTTTTGAAAGCACTTAATGATCGTTTTGAACTCCCATTTTTTTCAGGGCTTCATTATTTTGTAGACCTTACCAGAGACACTGGTAGCATGGGGAATCATGTAGCTCAGATTTTTTAAACTAGAAACACTGTTACATCATTACTTCTAATTTTCCTCCATTATGATATCGATGTACTTCTATGCCAGCATGCATTTTACCACTTAACGTTTAGAACCAATAACAATAAATAAGTTAACATTAGAAATTGTTTGAAGATGCCCCCGAAATCACAAAGTACCTTTTGTCAAGCTTGTTAAAGTACGAAATATAAGCTTCAATCAGAAATAAAGACCAAAGGTGCGATAGGCCAAAGGTTCAATAAACGGAAGATACATGTATAATGGTACCTCATATAAATGAAGGATCAATTATAGACCAAGAGTTATAAAAATATGCCCAGACGTTATCGGTAGTTACCGATCCACCACCTTTTTATGCATCTGAACTAGATTTATAGTTTGCACCTGTTAACCGTAATGAGAATTAAATTAAGGTTATAATCCTGCCAGAATGGACAACATCAAGAGTTTTGAAGATTTCCTCAAATCGTTCGCTCATGGAGTTAGCCCTATATGATAGAATAACTTCAAACCAGTGTGTGCAAACAAATTGTAAAAAAAAAGGAATGACGTTTGTATTTCTTATTCAGTCAACGTGTCCCATTAATTTTTAACTACACACATACAAAATCATGTTTTAATCATTGTATCTCCGGCCACCCCACCCCACCCTAAAAAGAAAATGTTCACGTTTGCCACTGGTCATTAGTCAACAAAATTCAGAGAAGTTTACGTAGAAATAAATGTTATTTTGTGGGAAAAGTCTGACTATAGTAAAAAAAAGAAAAAAAAAGATAAAGATGAACAAAGAAGAAGAAGATGAAAGTTGTCCGTTCGTGGTCCACGCTTTAAACATACATCCCCGGAAAAAAAATCCTGCCAGAAGTATACCTTTACAGTGTGATACACAAAAAAAATCAGTACAATAAATTTGTCAAATATGGTGATTTTTCCCCTTCATTATCAGAGAGAAATTACTGGTTTTCCCGTTCATCTGATAGCGTGTTCTTTTCTGAGCAGTAACCCTTAGATCGTCAATTTTTCGTTCAGTAGTTTCCAATTTTGCTAAGCAGTGCATTTCAGCTTTTCTACAAGGCAGTAATGAGACGTGCAATTGATGGCGTCCCATAGAAATTACAAGTAAACTGGCGCGCGCATACCAAATTTACATTGGTTCATAAAAACGACCCTAAAATGGAAAATAATCAACCAAAACAGATAATCTTGGTGTCATTTTACTGTTAAAAAATAGTCTGTCAGATGAATTAAATAAAGATGAGCAATTGATATGGAAAATAACTAAGTGTAACTGTACTTTTTTTCTGGGCCACCCTGTATATTCCTCGATAAGTAGGGGGCCTACACCTTCGAGCCTATACACCGTCCTGCTCTTCCATGTGTTTATCTATACCCAGGTCCTAGGGAGCCGGGGTGTTGAGGGTGATGCAGTACCCCTACGTTTTTGTATAGGGAGTGCTAAAAAAAATAAAACGTTATGGGTGCAGCAGCACCGGAAGCCGGGGTGCAGCACCCCCTACAAAATAAAGAAGCTTTTTTTTTATTACCGTGATTTACACTATGGCCAGTAAACTCCTTCCTTACGCTAAGTATCCCTACAAAAATCGTTCGTTCCCAGGGCCCTGTCTGTACTTTATCTATCTATCTATCTATCTATCTATCTATCTATCTATCTATCTATCTATCTATCTATCTATCTATCTATCCATCTATCCACGTATCTACATCTCCTATATCTATATTGTATCCAATACACAACACACACACACACATATAATAAAATATAATAAGATATAATAAAATATAATAAAATATAATAAAATATAATAAAATAATACAATAAAATTGAAACAACAAAAACAAGCTCTACTATATGAGTAAAATTGAAATATTTAAATATATAAAACTATTGTACATATTAAATATTACACTAGCCACAGCGTATAAATGTACTAATGAGTTGTGCTGTGTCCTAAACAAATGTAGGACATGTAATTATGTCATTGAAAAGAAACAAAAACTATCTTCCTCCTTGGCGGGGAATCGAACCCCGGTCTTCCGCGTGACAGGCGGAGATACTCACCACTATACTACCAAGGATTTGTTGAAAAATGGTGCCCACTATCTAGTTTTGATAATCATTCCCGGTGAGAAGATTAATCATTATTAGTAGGCCTAATATCTGAATAGGCCATATGGAATTATGAACATATTGACGTTAATGGGGAGGGGGTAATAATTTAACATTGAACTACTCTGATTAAAATTCCCGTTTACTCAACGCAAACAAAAACAAAACAAAAAATAAAAATAAAACCCTTTCCTTTGCCACCTTCGTTGGTCAAATATTGGCCACTCTAAAATGATGTAAAAATATTCCTCCTTGGCGGGGAATCGAACCCCGGTCTTCCGCGTGACAGGCGGAGATACTCACCACTATACTACCAAGGAATTGTGGTGAAATGGTGTTATCGAGTCCTGTATGATTTCCATCGAAAAACATCACGAATTTTGTTAGTGTGTTCAATCAGACCATGCAACATAAATATTGACGAGGTACTGTTATATAACTGTTTATAAATGAGGCCATAATAATAATCGCTGCAATAAACTGATTTTATACACACAGGCACACAGACAAGGAAAAAAAATGTGTTATCGACTCTTTTGTGATTCCTTACAATCTGCTGTTGTTGTTATTGCTGCTGTTGTTATTGCTGTTGTTGTTGTTGTTGTTGTTGTTGTTGTTGTTGTTGTTGTTGTTGTTGTTGTTGTTGTTGTTGTTGTCGGACGTGCCTGGGTCACTCGGGCATATGCGCAAGAACATTCAGAACTTCCAAAATATTAATTAATATTGTTCTGCCATTAATATTTATTCAAATAAAAAGTCCAAAACAGTCTATTAGTATTATAATGACATAATATGAATTTATCAAATTTAGCTTGAAACCTTAAAGACGCTATATAACACAGTGGAAGTCTCGTTTAAAAAATTGTCGAACTTTGCTATCTGACATATCTGACAGTGTTTGAATGGACAAATAAACACCCAAGAACACAAATTTTTGACAGTTATGCCGACACTAGTACAACATGTGCAGATACAAATTGGCACATTATTTATTCTCAGCCGATAGGAAATTCTGCAACACAGCAGTCTATGGGGGGAAGCTGGAATGGTCTCTCAATGATTTTCACTTTTTTAAAGCACTTAATGATCGTTTTAAACTGAAATTTTTTTCCAGGACTTCATTTTTAGACCGTATCAGAGACACTGGTAGCACGGGGAATCATGTAGCTCAGATCTTTTAAACTCGAAACATTGTTATACAATGCCTTTAACGGCTTAATTCAAAAATCTTCCCCGTCTTTGTTTAAAAATATGAGATACATATATTACTCCATGCCATGAGTGTCTCTGATAAGCTCTAAAACGAAGCCCTGGAAACATTGTACTTTAAAATGATCAAAAGGTGTTTAAAAAGTGAAAATCTTTGAGCACCCAGCTTTGCCATGTCCATTTTCCTCCATAACCTGATGTGTTACACTTACATGTACATGTACATGTACATGACTATACGCCTGATGCATAAATCAATGTTTATCCGTATTATGTTGCCTGCATGGCTGTGGCGGTATAACTTTCCAAAGTTTTGTATTCTGTGACGTTTATTGGTTAATTCAAGCACTACTATGTAGCTTAGATAACAAAGTTTGCCCCCTTTTTAAACTGAAACTCCATAACAGCAGTGACTTTCAGAGAATTACTTTTAAAGACACATGCTAACATTGTGTAGCTTCAATTAAAAAAAATGTCAAACTTTGATATCTAAGCTACATAGTAGTGCACAAATGGACAAATAAACACCCTAGAATACAAAAATTTGGAAAGTTGTACTGCCACTGGCAAGATATGCATGAATTTACATTTTGCCCTCCGGTGGAGGATAAAGTAGCCTAGATCTGCACACAGTAAGTCCATTGTGGAAATGGGCAGGTGAATCCGGTTGCTTGTAAAGTTTAGCTTTTTTAAAGCACTTAATCATCATTTTGAAATGCAATTTTTTTCTTCAGGGCTTCATTTTTAGACCTTATCAAAGACACTTACAGCAGGGAGGATTATGTAGCTCACACTTTTTTTTGACTGTGAGCATTGTTAGTCTGTGGCTTTAAACTGTGTCCTTAAACACTATAATTTCAATATACATGAGCAGCTGTATCAACAAAGAACAGTATAGATGAAAGAAAACGATAATAAGAGTTACAATTCAAATTTGATAATGGTTATAATCTAACTTGATTAAAGTTATTGTACTACTCTCATTCAAAAGCATAATTCACACACTTTTGATATCTTTCATTTTCCCCATTAGTCACAATATTGGCATAAAAAGTCTTATAATATAAATTATTTTTAAAAGGTCTCCTTGGCGGGGAATCGAACCCCGGTCTTCCTCGTGACAGGCAGAGATACTCACCACTATACTACCACGGATATGTTGAATAAAATTTGTATATTATCAAGTTTTTTATGATTCTCGTGAATAATTATTTTCTTAGTGTCCTTGTGGAGCTATCCAAACCGAATGTTAAAAAAGGATGGGCACCCCCCCCCCCCTTATAGGAAAACAACAATTTACATCAGACAGGAGAGTGAAGAGGTAAGAAAGGTATGTATATTTGAAAGTAAAATTTTGGATCTATATCGATTACTCACGTATACAATACATACATATTATACATAAACAAAGACATTTAAACAAAGAACACACAATCAAACGTCCATTTGCTATACACTGTACATACATTCTACAAGCATGTCAAAACAAACTACCAGACAAAATAACTTTCCTCCTTGGCGGGGAATCGAACCCCGGTCTTCCGCGTGACAGGCGGAGATACTCACCACTATACTACCAAGGATTTGTTGTAAAATATTTGCATTTACAAGTTTTGTATGATTCCATGAGTATACGCTAAACAGTATATTTGATATCTTTAATGTATTGTGAGCAGACCTTATGGGTCCCCCCCCCCCAAAAAAAGGCAGGAAAACAAGAACTTACATCAGACTTGGGGATAATGGAGAGTGTGAAGAGATAAAAAGGGATATGCATATTCAAAAATAATCTTTTTGGATCTATATTGATTACTCAAACATACAATACGCACAAATACATGTACATACTTACAAAAAAACGAAATGAACACACGATCAAATCTGTCATTTGCCTTAAGGTTCACCCTGATGACAAGTTGGTTCTAATAAAAGCAGAAAAATGACAAAAACATATAAATGAAAGTTTGGCAAATATGCACCAAAGAATAGCAGAGTTATGAAGTTTCAAAGTTTTCAATTTGTGACGTCACATGCGAGCAACTCCCCATTTGTCATGTGATATAAATTCCATAAAGTGCCATTTTCTCAGAAATTTGAAAATTATTTTACATGTGCTTTTAATATGTTATCAGAAACATTATTTCATACAAGCTTCCATTAAAAACCCATTCAATTATCATGAACCATTCAAAAAAATGACAATTTATGAAATTTATATTATATTACATACGGGGAGCTGCTCGTATGTGACGTAACAAGACTAAAACTTTGAAACTTCAGAACTCTGTTATTCTTTGATGGATTTTTGCCAAACTTTCATTAAAATTTTTCTCTAATTTTTCTGCTTTTATTAAAACCAACTTGACGTCAGGGTGAACCTTGCCTTTAAATACATATAAACACGTCACAAACAAATAAAAAATAACCTATATAAAACAAAACAAAAAACTTTCCTCCTTGGCGGGGAATCGAACCCCGGTCTTCCGCGTGACAGGCGGAGATACTCACCACTATACTACCAAGGATTTGTTGAAAACCGATATATGACATAGACTTCTGTATGATACCCGTTGAAAAAGCTAAATATTACTTTTGTACATGAACATATCATATGGAAAAATATTATCATGCAACAAATTGGCGAGTTCCCGTTTGTATCAAAGTGTGTACAAACGTTGAAATTTTGAAAGATTTTCATGAGCTAGGTTACATCAACCCAGAACTAAAAGGTAAATTGTTTCATGATACTGATTTTTCCCTGCTTCTCGTTTGTTTGTGCCCAAAACTGGTTTAATAACTATCTTTATCTTTTTTCACAGAGTCTGTTCACTGTTATTTGCATTCTTCAACGATTGACAGCATCAGAATTTGTTTTTCATGACATACTGTATTTTGTTCATTAGCCCAGCCTTGTACAGTATGTCTTTAATTTGTTGTTATGTCGTATACTATTATCAAAGCCAAGGATTTATTTTTTTTTAAGGGCGTTTTTTTTTTCAAGCCTCTGCTTATGAATAACTTCTCCCACTCAATAATCATTTTGTTTTAATTGAATTGATGTGTCAAGAGAATTTCTAATGTACATGTATTATGTAATATTTACTCTTGGCTGGAAGTAAAGTCATCAATCAATCAATAAATCAATCTATCTTTATGCATTATATTTTTATCTGTCTGCCAAGTTGTACTGAATCGTCAAAGAATATTAGGGTTACATGTACGTTTTACGCTTTTGAACATACGGTACATGGTGTAAATCACTCGTATTGTGTCTATGTAACATACGTTACATTATATTACATTCCGGTCCAAAAAAGTAACCCATTCCTTAGTCACAAAGGGGAATAGATAATGAAAGTATATATAATTTGTCAACATGTAAAGGGTCATCCTACTTAAACAAATTTAATAAAAATAGAACTGTCATTTTCAGATGTGTTGGTAATGGATGTCAAGCGTTTGTCTATGCCATAAATACACATATACTGCTTCATTCAGGAACATATTTCTCACGCATAAACTTTCAACAAACATATGACTACGAAACTTAATAGACTCTACTTACAAGCTGTACAAAGAGTACCCTTTTTTGGTCTAAAGTATTGTACAAAAGCAAATTTGACATTTCTTTGTTACTGAAGTAAACTAAACTTTATTTTCATCTTTCGCATAAGCTGACAAAATATACAAAATATATGATAATTTGTTACAAAATGAACACATTGTCGTGTTTACGTAAATCTTGCAATAACAATAGAACATATAATTAGATATAAGGTTCATATCAAACAAGAGTCACATTATAGCACACATATTTAATAAATTAACAGAATGTAGATTCATAATTCATTTATATGTAATTAAAAGAATATAGATTTGTGCTATCTTCTAGAAAATTCTAACAGAATTTATACATTTTGTTGGCACAAATCACCGTGTATAGTGAGGTAAGTAAAGAAACACAACGGTAAAATAATTGAGTAGAAATTACTAGCCAGGAATTTGAAATATTTGAGGAACATAAAACTTTGATTCATTGAACGTATCGCATTTATTGTCCATAAACACACAAGATCATATATTTCTTTTCG
>JZLH01S0397527.1:0-13185 GCA_001188425.1 Eucidaris tribuloides | reverse complement strand
GTTGTTGTTGTTGTAATACATGTAGCAGGAATAGTAGTAGTAGATGTAGTGGTGGAGTAGTGGGGAAAAGAAGAAGAAGAAAAAGAAAAAGACGAAGACGATGAAGAAGGTTGAAAGAAGAAGAAGGAAAGGAAAATAGAAAGAAAGAAAGAAAGAAAGAAAGAAAGAAAGAAAGAAAGAAAGAAAGAAAGAAAAAGAAAGAAAGAAAGAATTGTTCCGTACTTTTTAATTGTCTTTTCAATTATTTTTCTAATGAACAGAATTTCTCGCACATCTTTACCTCCTTCGGAAACTGTTGGACCTTTAATTCTGGAGCAAATGGTGACACAATCTTTCAGACATCGGAAGGTTCTGGAAATGGTCTCACGATGGTGATTGATATCCAGCAGGTAAAGAAAATGGAGAAAATGATAATCATCATCATCATCGTCATCATGATCATGATCATGATCATGATTATGATCATGATCATAATGATGTTGATGAAGATGAGGATGAGGATGCTGGGGATAGTGAGAGTAAATTGTTGCTGTGGTGGTTTTGGTGATGGTGGCAGTTGTGGTAGTTATGGTGATGATGGTGGTAGTGGTGGTGGAGGTATAGTGAGAATTGTGGTTGTGGTAGTGCGGAGTGGTTGTGGTAGTAGTAGAAACGGTGGTATGGTAACGGTTGTGGTGATGGTGGTTGGTGTGGTGGTGGTAATGACAGTACTGGCGGCGCTGGTGGTGTTGCATGTTACTGTTGCCGGTGATAGGTGTGGTAGGTGTAGTCGTGATAAGTGATGGTAGGGTGGTGGTAATGGTGAGGTGGGATTTTTGTCCTTATTATTACTATCATCATCATCAACAACAACAACAACAACAACATCATCATCATCATCATCATCAATGTAACTACAGATATTATTGACTGTTATGTTGATAACAGGCGGAGTACTCTGGATACAGTAATTCCGTGGCTGGTCTCAAACTTCAGATACACGCGCAGGATGTCCCGCCACAGGTCGAGTCTCGGGGTGTGGCCATCGTGCCAGGAGTACACGCATATGTCAACTTAGCAGTGAACCATGTAAGTATAGTCGAGGAGTCGGGTCTTGACTTAGTTGGTAAGGCCGTGGCTTCCCGAGAAATGTGGTACAGGCATACTGCCCGCCCCCCCAAAAACATATGGTAAACGCAGCTTTTCTCATGCTGATCCGGTCTTGTGGAATAAGTAACTTCAAAAGTATAAATACTGTTGAAAAATTCAAGTCGGTTCTAAAAACTCATCTATTTTAGTTTTGTTTTAATATTACCACCCATCATTTCTCATTGGCCATCTGTGTGGGGCCTGGTAGCCTCAATGCTAGAGCTCCTTTGAATAATGTACTGACTGGGTATGTCCCTTATATTGTCGGGGAACGGAGCTGCAAGAGGCTACCAGCCTCACGCAGGTGGATCTGAGAAGAGTGATGGATGGTTCAAGTACTTTCTAAATATTGTATGTTTTTAAGCCGTAGATAATTAATATTTTGTTGGAAACATGTTCAAAGGTTCCATTAGTACAGTAACTATTTATGTTCCCTGTACTTTGTTTTCCTGTTTTCTCGTGTTCTTCTCAGCGCATATAGGGACATTTTTACTTGATGTGTTATGCGCTATATAAAAGCTGTTTATTATTATTATTATTATTATTAACTCAGGAAGTGCATGAGGGGAGGGCGGGGCTTCATCTGAGACATTTTACAATCATCATCTCTAATAATTCTCTGATGGATGTTGTTCTGATGTTTGACTAAAATTCACTGGTCAGTATAATGTTTAGTGGAGACTAAAATTGGAATCATTTTTCTGTACAATCGTTTCTCCTCCAAAGGTTTCAAATTTAGAACCACCCTATGGTTTGTGCAGTAAAACGACACGCCTGACCCATTTTCCACAGTACAGCGTACAGGCCTGCGAGGAAGAATGTAAACTCCAAGCTGTCCTCACCGAATGTGGATGTAGACTAGTTCAGTAAGTTGCTTCTTGGACATCTACCTACCTAACCCCTAATGAAGATTGCCACCGGACAACCACCCGAACAATTACCACGGAGCCTGTTTAATAAAGCTGTTCGTAAGTTACGCATGACTTTATGAAGGATTTGAAATATGGCAAGCCAAATGTGATTCTCAAACTTTTGAAATCACATCTGCTTATGTTCAAATATGCAAACATATAGATTAACATGCTTACTCTTAACAACCATTTAACAAGTATTTCAATGCAAACTTTATTTTGGGAAAAATCTATTTGACATTAATCATACTTTCTTAAAATGACATGAACATATTTTTAACATTTTACTTGGCACTTCATATTCGAGTGGTTCGTAAAGTCATGCGTAACTTTACGAACAGCTTTATGAAACACCCCCTGGACAATTAAGTCCTGGGGCCTGTTTCATAAAACTACTCGTGAAGTTACGCATGACTTTACGAACAACTCAAGAATAAGTGTCAAGTAAAATGCCAATAAGTTTGTTTTTGTCATTTTAAGAAGTATGATTAGCGTCAATTAGATTTTGCCCCAAAATAAAGTTTGCATTAAAATGATTGTTAAATGGTTGTTAAGAGTAAGAATGTTAATCCATGTTTGCATATTTAAGCATTAGCAGGTGTGATTTGAATAGTTTTAGAATCTCATTTGGCTTGCCATATTGCAAGTCATTCGGAAAGTCATGCGTACCTTACGAACAGCTTTATGAAACAGGCCCCAGGACAATTAGACCCCGGTTACACCAAAAGTCAAAAGCGTTCTGAGAACGGTCTCAGAACGGTTCACTCGCGGTGTAACCACAACAACCGACCCAAAAGTGGTCCAAAAGCGTTCCGAAAGCGTTTTTGTCGGACCACCTCCAGAGGTAGTCTGAGACCGTTCTCAGACCGTTTCGAACGCGGTGTAACCACACAAGCGTTCCGAAACCGGCCCAGCACAGGAAGTTACAAAACATAAGCATACACGCGAACCGCGTCGGCCGGAAGTACAGATTGACATTTGACCACCGAAGGAGCGTGGTTAAATCGTTGCCAGTGGTAACCCGCTGCTCTACTGAACATGAGACGGGTCGTTTGACGGTGGTGTAACCACACCAGTGAAGGTCCAAACCCGTTCCGAGATGATATATGGAAGCGTTCTGAGACCGTTCTCAGAACGGTTATGTCGGTGTAACCAGGGCCTTAGTTCCTCTGATAAATGTCCTAGGGCTAATTGTCCATGGGCATTATTGTCCTCGTGGTAATTATCCTGCAGTGATTGTCCTAGGGGTAATTGTCCTGTGGTAATTGACTGGGGGTAATTGACTGGGTGGTAATTATCCGGGGGTATATTGTCCGGATACACGGTCAACATTTACGGTATATATAAGAAGTTACGTACGTATATTCACGGAGAAACAAAAAAAAGGACTTCCTTTTAGTTATTTGGTTTCGTATAAAATGAATTAATGTATCTTTGATGTAAACATCAATTTTGAATCAAGAGTTCCACGACAAGATATCTACCAACTAATACGGGGGGAAGTTAGTTAAGTTAGGGGCTCAGGGAGACTGCTGCGAAAGTTTTTATCTTAAATTCCTAACTTTCTATTTGATGCATAACTATTATTCCACAGGTCCGTGGAAACTAATCCACTCGTTTTGGCCCTGGATAAACAACAGAAACAAATCAGACCACCCAAAATCTGGTTTAAGACAATATCCAGTGAGAAACGAATGCGAATTCCATTTATTTCTGATCCACAGAGTCCACCTGACATTCTCACGGATAGTATAATTTATACTAATAGTTGTTCCTTCTAACACACAGGTTCCCTGGCAATGAGAGAGAATGCAAACCGTACGAAGCTGTGGCATGCGGAAGGCGAGCCCTAGGTATGCACATCATCCACAAAATGGCAAGCTGAAACAAAAGCTTGACCATTTTTAGACAGTACACATTATACAGACACACAGGTGTGAGTGTGACACACACACACACACACACACACACACACACACACACACACACACACACACACACACACACACACACGCACACACGCACACACACACGCACACACTAACAATTATATATTTATCAGGGTTGGCTATTTCCTGGGAAATTCAAGTATTTCCCACCCAGGTGGGAAATACTGGGAAATGCTGGGAAATACTCAGAATGTATAGGGAGGTACAGGAAAATACTAGAAAATACTTGAGAAATACCTGGGCAATACCTGAAAATATTTAGGAAGTGTATTTCGTAGTATTTCCCTGTATTTTCAACTATTTCCCGTTTTCCTCAAAAATTATCGAGGCGGAATTTACCGGTATTTACCACCAGTATTTCCCACTCCAGCCAACCCTGATATTTATACATATACTTGTGAATGTGTATCAACTCTAAAGACATATATAAATTATATCAACAAAATCTGCAGAAAACGGTACATTTCACGGTTTATCACATATATAAATTATATCAACAAAATCTGCAGAAAACGGTACATTTCACGGTTTATAACTGAATTTTACAACATTCCGTCATATTTCAAGTTTTTCTTTAAAACTAGCATAATGTATAGTGTGAACAGTGTACCAAAATATCGATGATTTAAGTACACGCTTAAAGCATTCTATTCGTAGATTTTTTTTGTGTTTGTTGTTGTTGATCGAAAGCTCAGTTTATGAAAAGTGGCTATCAGAAATGCAGCTCCGAGTGTCCGCTACAATGCGAGTTCCCCTACTACCGGACCACACTCTCTTACGCCGCCATGCCCAACGAGTTCGTGGCTAATGAAACAATGGAACGATGGGGACTTAGTGCGGATTATATGAGGTAAAGTATACTTTTCGATATCTATGTAACTTACAGAAATAATTCTTGCGTTGTTTCAGTAGCCGGTTCAGACTTTTTTAAAATGGTACCTTCTGCTTTCTAGCCAGTCGCTCGGCATTCTAGAACAGAGAAGGGTAATAATAACGTTTATGTTATGCAGGGCCTTCTGGGAGAACAGTCTATTTGACTGGAGTGGCTACCATGGGTAAATAAAGATATTATTATATATTATTATTACTATTATTATTATTATTATTATTATTATTATTATTATTATTATTATTATTATTATTATTATTATTATTATTATTATCATTATTATTATCTATTATTATTATTATTATTATTATTATTATTATTATTATTATTATTATATATCATTATTATCATTATTATTAAAGCCCAAGTTTAGTTTCGGGGATTTTTTGTCATTTGAAAGCTTTATGCCCCAAAGTCATAACAGTGGAACTCATAATTAATTCATTTTCCAATTTTGATTGTATATTGTAATACGTCAACACATCCAACCAATACACAGCCATGTTGAAAATACACATAATAGATAAACTGACCTGTTTTTGTCTTGATAGGAAAAATGTCATCAAATTAGACATATTCTATGAGGATTTTACTGAAATATTCTACAAGGAAAAGATGGCTACGACATGGACAGAAATGATAAGTAAGATATTTGAAAAATATATTTCTTCATTTATCTATTTGTTATTTGATAAGTTACCTAGTTAGTTAATTAGTTTGTTGGTTAGATAGCTGTGTGCGTGTTTCGTGTGTTTGTGTGTGTATGTGTGTGTGTTTGTGTGCTATTTGTGTGTGTGTGTGTGTGTGTGTGTGTGTGTGTGTGTGTGTGTGTGTGTGTGTGTGTGTGTGTGTGTGTGTGTGTGTGTGTGGTGTGTGGTGGTGGTGGTGGTAGTGTGTGTGTGTGTGTGTGTGTGTGTGTGTGTGTGTGTGTGTGTGTGTGTGTGTGTGTGTAAGTGTGTGTGTGTGTGTGTGTGTGTGTGTGTGTGTGTGTGTGTGTGTGTGTGTGTGTGTTGTTTGGGGGGTTTTTTGGTCAAAGCTCCGCAAAAAATAGGAGGTTTGTTAATAAATAAGTGATATTTTTTTAACACTGAGCAATAGCTTACCGTTCATGTAATGGTACTGGACTCCGAAATTCAAGTTTAATTTTGCTTTTCTGTCATGGTTGGGGTCGTTACTTAGAACTTAATGGGTTTTTTTCCTTCTTCGACATTAATGTGATGTTATCAGCCAAAAATAATCATGTGCAATAGGTTTTTCTCAATCTATTAAATTGTGAACGACATCGGAAATTTTGTGGTGTCCAAATGTGTCTAATAATTATAAACTGTTCAAAACAGTTTAGAAATCTGAGTTTGATCGATTATTTCTCCCTTTATTTAGTAGTAATGAATGCATTTTTATTTAAGCAGTACCATATTTATAAAATATAGTCCCATAAAATATGGGATAAAGTGTAAATTGAAAAGCTGCAAAGAGCCAATAAAGAACATGTTCTTTTGTGTGTAGTTATGCCTTTTGTTCTTAGCCGGTCAGCCATCAATAGAAGCCTCTGCAGCCACTTCATGTGAATGACCTATAAGTTCGTCAATCACTTTTTTCTATTGTTGATGAGTGAGTTTTACAATGTCTTATTGGTGGATATGCATTCTGACATGAACATGGATTCTAACAAACGTGTATTCAAGCAAATTAACAACAAATAAACAATCATGCAAACATGTAGGGGCACATTAAAGCAGAATTCAAACCCTTTAATCTCGAAGTGAAAAACAAATGAAGTGGCAGGGGTATTCATGGCTGACAAGCTGAGAGCAAAAGGCATAACTCCTGTCACAAGAACATGTTCTTTATTGGCTCTTCATGACCACCGATGTTCATTTTGCAACTTTTCAATTGACATTTCATCCCATATTTTAAAACATTGCCCTTTCCCCAATGGCATATTCACACCAAATAGGCTACCATTCTAAAGAAGAAAAATAATCTTTCTGATGAAACCAAGAACACATTGACTACTACTAACAGATAATCGATCAAACTCAGATTTCCAAACTTTTTGGGGGGAATTTACAAAGCAACACCCTGGTGTTGATTTAAACACGCATACATAATTCATATTCAAGTACGAGACTGAAAACTTAAGCCTATGATTACGAATTTTATAGTCCATACGCGTCAACATAACGGATACATGCTAAAATCAACTCTTCATTTTACTTGGTTCTACAATACTTTCATTCCCAGGATGACGAGGTCATTTTTATTTATTTCATTTTAAGGTCAGATTGGAGGTCAATTCGGTCTATTTCTGGGTGCAAGCCTCATCAGTTTTGCCGAGCTACTCCAGTATTTTGGCGTGAAATTCGCAGTATGTTGTCGCACTAAAACGAATGGAAAAGACTCCAAAATGAAGCCGTACCGTCGAGATGAAAATGCTGTTGCGAATAATGATAGTTTTGACTTAAATGAGGTTGTTGTCACTTCATCCTGATAGTAGAGTCTAGTTCCGTTTAAAGTCTGCCAAGTGAAGTGAGTAAAACCCGTGAATTGAGACTCAAACCTGGCTCAAACCCGAAAACGGTATTGGTGGCTTTGGATGGCGCCACCGGGGGCGCCACTTTGACTGAAGAAACGATAGACAACTGTTCGACTGGCCAGTCTGCCTCGAAATTAGGTTGTAACGGTTTATAAGCTCGTACGTGGTACATATAGATTGTTGATTTTTATCTGTCAGGAGTTATTAATGGGCTAACATTGGTTATTAATGGGATAAAAATCCTCCTAAACCCTGCCACACTATCAATCATGTCTACGTGAAGGTGGAGGTGTGCACTTCAAGGTATGTTATGTTCAACTATCTTTAATTATGACGTGATTGATAAACGAGATCAATGGAACCTGAAATCGTTACTTAAAGTGTACTAATCTTAGGATTGTCGCCAACTGTATATCTTTGGTTATGCGGTATGTAGGCAATAGTTAAATATGACAGCTTACTATCATGAAGAATTTGAAACAGATCGTCTAAATATGCATGAAGATTTGACATTGATTTCTCTTTTTAAAAAAATATATCTTTTATATATAGCAATGATTTAACAATAATAGTTCAGGAGTTGATGTTCCTTTTTGACGAATATCTCTGGAGAGGAAACTGCATACCTTTTAGATGTCAAATTAAAAGATGCATGTTTATTCGCAAGTTCTCGTTGATAAGAGCTTCATCTGAACAATTCCAGTTTCTCAGGGAAGTTACTGGCTGCGATTCTTGACTAAAGACAGAAGTAGATTGAAAGCGTTTACCCCCCCCCCAAAAAAAAGAGATAATTATAGTAATTTAAATATATTTTCAATTCTTCTTTTGTTGAAAAGAGCATTCCTATCAGTTTATCTGTTGTTGCTTTTTCATTCAGTGGCTGATATTATATACTACATTCTGACTGAAATATTATTCAAAACCAGTCTTAAATTAATGTAAAAGTATGAATTCATTGAATCAGAAAAGTCAGAAAATTCTTTCATTTCGAACCGTGTCGTCGCTTCTATAACGTATATAACAGCGCTTGTGTGTGGGTGATTTGTGTTTGTGTGTGTGTGTGTGTGTGTGTGTGTGTGTGTGTGTGTGTGTGTGTGTGTGTGTGTGTGTGTGTGTGTGTGTGTGTGTGTGTGTGTGTGTGTGTGTGTGTGTGTGTGTGTGTGTGTGTGTGTGTGTGTGTGTGTGTGTGTGTGTGTGTGTGTGTGTGTGTGTGTGTGTGTGTGTGTGTGTGTGTGTGTGTGTGTGTGTGTGTGTGTGTGTGTGTGTGTGCGTACTTGACTGTGGGTGCATGTGACATATATGCGTGTGTTTGACGAGTTTTTAAATGGAGCTCCAATAACATATCTAAAGATATTCAACTTTTGATTCATATAACACGATAATTCACTGACATGTGAATAAATGCATTAATGTACTGATCAATCGGAATCGCTCTTCAGTTGACATAATCCTGATCGACATATAAAATTCTATGAGGATATACAATTAACTTGTCAGAAAGTCACCAGAGATGCCTGATAATATCAGTGATGCGTCTAATTACTGGAATTGTTGGTTGATTGACATATCAACCACTGACAACTATTGTTATTACTTTCAGCAGAAAATTTGTTATCAATTTCTCGTTTATTACGCCATAAATGCATGTGGCAATCCGTTATGACTGAAAGGCAACACAATCTACCATACCGTATCGCTGGAGAAGACGTATTACTGTAGTTGGGAAGGATATTTTCACGATGACCATAATATACAGGTGTCTCTGTTTGGGGATTGTGGTGTCAGTCGTGTTTACACCTGTGCCTGTTTTTACAGAAGGTCAGTTCAAAGTTATTCTGGTAAAAATACAGAAAAATACAGATAATTTTATGTGAATAAATATTACACCTATACAATTTAGTTGTTATATTAATTAAGTTTACAAATGATTACGGACTTTGTTTTAATGAGCAAACTTCTAATTCATGAATATACATTCTATTCGGAATGGGTATAGTATTCGAAATTAACGGGACTCCATTTGTTAATGAGAACCACACGTGGTTAAAACGAAAACTGTAGTATTCTGAGAGCAGTGATTAAAGGCTTTGATAACCATTGCTTACTTATTTCATTCATGATAACATAATGATATTGATGTAGAAAGACAGTATAAGTTGTAAATACATTAACAGGTAACGTATTATCACTGAATTTTGTGCTTGTGGCCCTTCTTTTTCTTCCTGAGGATGAAAGCAGTCGATTTTAAGTCACGAATTCTTTAAACGGTTCCTAATATTTTTATGTGGTTATTCAAAGAACCACAGTACATTAATGTTGTTTTCTGATATCTGGTATAACAATATCGTACTTTGTGAAAGATAGACGAAAAAAGGTTTTCTGATCCAACAAAGCTATACTCGGGTTAGGGGCACTTTTGATATGTTGTAATTCCTTGGTTCCTTAGCAGTCAATGACACCAGTACTCACCGCGCGACACCACAAAAGGCACTACTTCGCCATCTCCTGAGAAGTTATGGAGAAACAACCGTTCCGCCGGTGATAAATCAGTCACACGCTGTAGATGTTGACATAAGATTGAAAGTTACCAGACTCCTTTCTTTCGTGAGTATATATATATATCTCTTTTGAAGCAAGCATATTTCAAATTTGTCAAATGCAAGACTTTGTTTCCAAGTTTAAATGAAGCAGTAACAATAAACAGACAAAATAGTTTACTGTAGTAATCGAAAATACAAGTATTCGTCGTCTTTTGAAAACAATGAAGGAGACATTAACTACTTTTTGAATAACTTTAATTACTTACAATGTACACTCATGCTCATTATTATGGAATATTTTGTTGATACTTAAGTTCTTTCTCCTATATCGTCCAAAATTTTCAAGACAAGTGTCACAAAAACGCAGTATGTGAAGCAATTTTTGAATTTCCTGAGATGACTAAATCAAAAACTAAAATACGTTTGAGCGCAATAACAATTACATATTTATTTTATTAAATATCCACAAAAATCATGAAAAAAGTATTAAATTAAAGTAATTTTAAGAAATAACCCTCCAAAAACTGATATATTTGTATCTAATGTCACTTATAAAATTAACATCAGAATTACGCGCGTAACCACCACGTGACTCAACAACAACAACAACAATACCGCCATTTATAAACACAGGTTTTAGTGTCGAGTCGGACGCTACAAAATGCTCAGCATTCCTGAAATTCTTAGATTATAATTGTTTCACCTGGGGTGAGCAAATATTAATCTCAGATGTACCGTTCACGGGAAAATGGCAACTTCTAAAATGTTTCTGAAACATTCCATAATTATGAGCATGAGTGATACTATATTTCCTTTTAAAAGCATTACAAAGTACAATATTAATAACAGACAACGTTATTGTCGCTACTAAGGCAATACAATGTTACAATTTTGTTAAAGCGCCACTTGACATGAGATCTATTTATTTATTATTTATTTGTTTCCGTTTTATTTCAGCAGGGTAGCCCTTTCAGTTAAAAAAAAATGCTGTCCCAAGGGGTCCTGCACGATAAAAAAAACAAATTTATGTAAACAATAATATACACAAAAAACTTAAACTATATACACAACTACAAATACTATTTGCACAAGTAAAATCATATTCACATCAATTTAGAATTAAAGCTACAATTACACAAGTATAATCATATTTACATTAAATCAAAATTAAAACTGCTTTTAACTCTGAATTTTGAAAAGCAGTTTTAAGTTTGATTTAGAGTTAAGGTTCTAGTTTGTTTTTTAAATATGGGAAAGATGTTAAATTTTGCATATACTAGGGTAAACTGTTTTAAAGGTTTGATCCATGAAAATGTAAAGATTTCTTGTAATATTTTGTTCGAGGTGTATTAATTTTCAATGGGCAAGAATATGCATATCGACTTTGAAAGTTAATATCACGATAAACAATAATTTCCTTGAAATATGTTGGAACAAAATCATTGACTAATTTACACATGATGAGGTAGGTCTGATATTGTTGTCTTTGTTCGATGGTTTGCCAGTTTAATTGGGTATGAAGAACATTGGTGGGTATTGAAAAATCAGCATTCAGAATCAGATGAGCATACTTGTTTTGGAGTTTCTGCATTTTCTTGATATTGCACTTACTAGAAACTACTTACCTCTGCCCAAAATGACGATACCGTAATCAATATGTGACAAAATTGCCGCATTGTATAACATGATTAATATATTTTGCGGAATATTGTGTTTTATCTGCCTGATACAACCAATTATTCTTGAAATCTTCGTAAATACTTTTTCAATATGTTTGTTCCATGAAAGACAATCATCAAGAACAACACCTAAATATTTAAATTCATGTACTTGCTCAATAATTTCGTTTTTATATTTTATAATCAAATTGGCATTTTTAACTTTCCTTTTTGACCCAATAAACATACCTTTGCACTTCTTTAAATTAAATTCTAAGTTATTAGATTCTACCCAGTTACATATCTTGGTAAATTCTAAATTTAGATACTGTATTAATATTTCGGTCTTTACAAAAAAACAGCAGTATCATCTGCATATAAACACAATTTTGTATCTTTTAAATACGGCACACTGCACATATTGTTTATAATATCGAAAAAAAGAACAGGTCCCAATATTGACCCTAGAGGAATCCCCGATCTAATATTCTGTAAATCTGAGAGTATGCCTTGAAAGGACACGCACTGCTGTCGATCAGAAAAGTAATTTTTAAACCAGTTTAATTCAATGTTCTTAAAACCATATCTAAATAATTTATCCAGCAAAATGGTGTGTGATACAGAGTCAAACGCCCGTTTGAAATTCAAAAATAAACATCCTGTTACAAACCATCCATCAATATTTTTTAAAACATATTCAATCAAATCTAACAAAACAGTCGTCGTTGAGAGCAGTGGGCGAAAACCTGATTGACAATGACTTAATAACTGATTTGAAATAAAATAATCATACACTTGTTCGTGTATTGCCTTTTCCAAAATTTTCATCAAATGACATAACAGGTCTATAAAAATACATGTGTAATATTCTAAAAGTGAAAGATTGACACATCATGTAAGGTGTACCATCGATGACGTTTTGGTCAGCAATTTCAAAATAACCTGGATGCATTTCGTTGTTTTCTCGTAGAGATCTAGTCATAAACGTTTCCTACACTTTACTTTATCACCTTTCATGAAACATTTATTTATTTCAATAGGAACAGAACGATCAACAAGTTAACTTACTTGGAAATATGCAAATGGTAAGAATTACATTATTCCTTCAATTGTTGGTGAATTGTTCCTGTATGTATGTATGTATGTATGTATGTATGTATGTATGTATGTATACATACATGAACATGTATGTACGTATGTATGCATGCATAGTGTGTATATATTTATTAATCTTTTATTTAATATCATACATTATCAGAAAATTCATTTATTAAAATATTAGTACAGAATAATACGTCGTATTTCGTCGTCTTATGATGTAAATAATTTTCTTTGAATATCGCATTTTCCGTGTTCTTATCAAATAACACTACTTTGTTTTAGATAAATGCTAACTGTTTCAGTATATAACATATTGTACTTAGACAGCCTTGATTCGTTACTCATAGCATGTTCGCAGTTGTAAAACGTTCTATTACTGTGTTTGATACTAAAGGCGCCGTCACACTATGACAAATTGGCATTACGTACCGCGAACGAATTGAAAAATTCCAAATACGCACAGCATTCCCAGC